>ARYC01009471.1:0-24755 GCA_000711775.1 Oxytricha trifallax | reverse complement strand
ATATATGGGGTTTTGGGGCTCCGTAGATCGTCGATTTTTCCAACTGAATTTTTATATATAAAATATGCGTGACGCTTTGATATATATATTAACTGGGGTTTTGCGGAGGGATAAAACAGGATTTTTCCAGTGTAAGATATTTTTCATTCAAAACTGTTAGATATTGTGATATTTACCCCACAATCGACTATGGAGATTCGATATCGCGTGGTCAACAATAAAATTAAATTTTTGACCTGACTCACTAACTTGACTATGTATAAGAAATTTAGAAATTTTAAGAAGTTCCAAAAAATGAAAATAAAGTTGCTCCACTCGATATATAGCCTCTAAAAAAGGTGTCAAATCACACTGTTAGAAAAAATATTTTCAGATTCCTGACTACTACTCACAAAAAAATAAAGTTATATATAATTGGTATTTTTTATTATAAAAATTATAAAAAAAACACAATAGATATAAGATTCATAATAAGAACGAGAAAAGATTATGTAATTATTATGGTTTCCTTGAATTTGTGAGTACTTACCCATAAAATTGAAAAAACTACAAAACCCTACAATTTTGATAAGAAAACCCTACTAATTTGATAAGAAAACCCGATCAAAATTATTAAATTGAAAAACTGGTAAGAAATAAATATTATTTAATATGTTACTAAAATGCTTAACAAATTATCCAAAACCTAGAAATACTCTTTATTACATAAGAAAACTCTACTAAAACAACATTTACTTCCTCCCTTTGGTATCTATCTGGGTTTTGGGGAAAAGGTGTCTCTGGGTTTTCATTCTATAGTAAAGACCTTCTAATCAGTAGAAAGTACTATCACTTTGGCTTTGCAAGTTTGACTTTGGTTTTCACTCACTTCGCTTTGGGTTTTCATACGTGACGCAATACGCAGAGTCTTCGCTTCGCTCAGGACTCGCGTCACAATCATATTAAAATTGCCTCGTTTTTTGGCTTACCCGAAGAGTTTTGGCGTCAGCCTTTTTTCAGGTTTTCAAAAAAGAAAAGATTTTTGTTATAATTCATCTACATTATCTTAATTGCAACTGTTCTTTACTTAATATACTTTACTTTTTTCTCTTATTATTTTTTCTATACAATATTATATATCTATGTCAAGTCTTTATTCTCTAGTCGCCCTTCGATATCCCTATATATGGGGTTTTGGGGCTCCGCAGATCGTCAATTATTCGCTCTTAATTTTTTACTATAAAATTTAGCATTTTTTTTAGTAAAATTTAACTTCAGACCCCCCCCCACCCCCACCCCCCCTTGACTATAAAATGACCAATTTTTATATATGTATGAAACGGTTTGGCTCCTTTGGTATACCCATATATGGGGTTTTGGGGCTCCGTAGATGGCCATTTTTTCCAACATGATTTTTTGTTATATAAAATATGCATGACGCTTTGTTATATATATTAATTGGGGTTTTGCGGAGGGATAAAACGGGATTTTTTCCCCCTCAGCCATATCTAATGGTATCTTATTGAAAATTAGATATTTACCTCACAATTGAGTATGGAGATTCGATATCGCGTGGTCAACAATAAAATTAAATTTTTGACCTGACTCACTAACTTGACTATGTATAAGAAATTTAGAAATTTTAAGAAGTTCCAAAAAATGAAAATAAAGTTGCTCCACTCGATATATAGCCTCTAAAAAAGGTGTCAAATCACACTGTTAGAAAAAATATTTTCAGATTCCTGACTACTACTCACAAAAAAATAAAGTTATATATAATTGGTATTTTTTATTATAAAAATTATAAAAAAAACACAATAGATATAAGATTCATAATAAGAACGAGAAAAGATTATGTAATTATTATGGTTTCCTTGAATTTGTGAGTACTTACCCATTAAAAATGAAAAAACCGAGAAAACCCTACAATTTTGTTAAGAAAACCCTACTAATTTGATAAGAAAACCCGATCAAAATAAATAAATTGAAAAAGTTGCAAAAAATAATGATATACTTTAATATGTTACTAAAATGCTTAACAAATTATCCAAAACCTAGAAATACTCTTTATTACATAAGAAAACTCTACTAAAACAACATTTACTTCCTCCCTTTGGTATCTATCTGGGTTTTGGGGAAAAGGTGTCTCTGGGTTTTCATTCTATAGTAAAGACATACTAATCAGTAGAAAGTACTATCTCTTTGGCTTTGCAAGTTTGACTTTGGGTTTTCACTCACTTCGCTTTGGGTTTTCATACGTGACGCAATACGCAGAGTCTTCGCTTCGCTCAGGACTCGCGTCACAATCATATTAAAATTGCCTCGTTTTTTGGCTTACCCGAAGAGTTTTGGCGTCAGCCTTTTTTCAGGTTTTCAAAAAAGAAAAGATTTTTGTTATAATTCATCTACATTATCTTAATTGCAACTGTTCTTTACTTAATATACTTTACTTTTTTCTCTTATTATTTTTTCTATACAATATTATATATCTATGTCAAGTCTTTATTCTCTAGTCGCCCTTCGATATCCCTATATATGGGGTTTTGGGGCTCCGCAGATCGTCAATTATTCGCCTCTTAATTTTTTACTATAAAATTTAGCATTTTTTTTAGTAAAATTTAACTTCAGACCCCCCCCCACCCCCACCCCCCCTTGACTATAAAATGACCAATTTTTATATATGTATGAAACGGTTTGGCTCCTTTGGTATACCCATATATGGGGTTTTGGGCTCCGTAGATGGCCATTTTTTCCAACATGATTTTTTGTTATATAAAATATGCATGACGCTTTGTTATATATATTAATTGGGGTTTTGCGGAGGGATAAAACGGGATTTTTTCCCCCTCAGCCATATCTAATGGTATCTTATTGAAAATTAGATATTTACCTCACAATTGAGTATGGAGATTCGATATCGCGTGGTCAACAATAAAATTAAATTTTTGACCTGACTCACTAACTTGACTATGTATAAGAAATTTAGAAATTTTAAGAAGTTCCAAAAAATGAAAATAAAGTTGCTCCACTCGATATATAGCCTCTAAAAAAGGTGTCAAATCACACTGTTAGAAAAAATATTTTCAGATTCCTGACTACTACTCACAAAAAAATAAAGTTATATATAATTGGTATTTTTTATTATAAAAATTATAAAAAAAACACAATAGATATAAGATTCATAATAAGAACGAGAAAAGATTATGTAATTATTATGGTTTCCTTGAATTTGTGAGTACTTACCCATAAAATTGAAAAAAACTCCCAAAACCCTACAATATTGATAAGAAAACCCTCCCAAATTGATAAGAAAACCCGATCAAATTTAATAAATCTAAAAAGTTGTAAGAAATAATATAAACTTCAATATGTTATTAAAATGCTTAACAAATTATCCAAAACCTAGAAATACTCTTTATTACATAAGAAAACTCTACTAAAACAACATTTACTTCCTCCCTTTGGTATCTATCTGGGTTTTGGGGAAAAGGTGTCTCTGGGTTTTCATTCTATAGTAAAGACCTTCTAATCAGTAGAAAGTACTATCACTTTGGCTTTGCAAGTTTGACCTTGGGTTTTCACTCACTTCGCTTTGGGTTTTCATACGTGACGCAATACGCAGAGTCTTCGCTTCGCTCAGGACTCGCGTCACAATCATATTAAAATTGCCTCGTTTTTTGGCTTACCCGAAGAGTTTTGGCGTCAGCCTTTTTTCAGGTTTTCAAAAAAGAAAAGATTTTTGTTATAATTCATCTACATTATCTTAATTGCAACTGTTCTTTACTTAATATACTTTACTTTTTTCTCTTATTATTTTTTCTATACAATATTATATATCTATGTCAAGTCTTTATTCTCTAGTCGCCCTTCGATATCCCTATATATGGGGTTTTGGGGCTCCGCAGATCGTTCGATTTTTCGCTCTTAATTTTTTACTATAAAATTTAGCATTTTTTTTAGTAAAATTTAACTTCAGACCCCCCCCCACCCCCACCCCCCCTTGACTATAAAATGACCAATTTTTATATATGTATGAAACGGTTTGGCTCCTTTGGTATACCCATATATGGGGTTTTGGGGCTCCGTAGATGGCCATTTTTTCCAACATGATTTTTTGTTATATAAAATATGCATGACGCTTTGTTATATATATTAATTGGGGTTTTGCGGAGGGATAAAACGGGATTTTTTCCCCCTCAGCCATATCTAATGGTATCTTATTGAAAATTAGATATTTACCTCACAATTGAGTATGGAGATTCGATATCGCGTGGTCAACAATAAAATTAAATTTTTGACCTGACTCACTAACTTGACTATGTATAAGAAATTTAGAAATTTTAAGAAGTTCCAAAAAATGAAAATAAAGTTGCTCCACTCGATATATAGCCTCTAAAAAAGGTGTCAAATCACACTGTTAGAAAAAATATTTTCAGATTCCTGACTACTACTCACAAAAAAATAAAGTTATATATAATTGGTATTTTTTATTATAAAAATTATAAAAAAAACACAATAGATATAAGATTCATAATAAGAACGAGAAAAGATTATGTAATTATTATGGTTTCCTTGAATTTGTGAGTACTTACCCATAAAATTGAAAAAAACTCCCAAAACCCTACAATATTGATAAGAAAACCCTCCCAAATTGATAAGAAAACCCGATCAAATTTAATAAATCTAAAAAGTTGTAAGAAATAATATAAACTTCAATATGTTATTAAAATGCTTAACAAATTATCCAAAACCTAGAAATACTCTTTATTACATAAGAAAACTCTACTAAAACAACATTTACTTCCTCCCTTTGGTATCTATCTGGGTTTTGGGGAAAAGGTGTCTCTGGGTTTTCATTCTATAGTAAAGACCTTCTAATCAGTAGAAAGTACTATCACTTTGGCTTTGCAAGTTTGACTTTGTGTTTTCATGCACTTCGCTTTGGGTTTTCATACGTGACGCAATACGCAGAGTCTTCGCTTCGCTCAGGACTCGCGTCACAATCATATTAAAATTGCCTCGTTTTTTGGCTTACCCGAAGAGTTTTGGCGTCAGCCTTTTTTCAGGTTTTCAAAAAAGAAAAGATTTTTGTTATAATTCATCTACATTATCTTAATTGCAACTGTTCTTTACTTAATATACTTTACTTTTTTCTCTTATTATTTTTTCTATACAATATTATATATCTATGTCAAGTCTTTATTCTCTAGTCGCCCTTCGATATCCCTATATATGGGGTTTTGGGGCTCCGCAGATCGTCAATTTTTCGCTGTTAATTTTTTACTATAAAATTTAGCATTTTTTTTAGTAAAATTTAACTTCAGACCCCCCCCCACCCCCACCCCCCCTTGACTATAAAATGACCAATTTTTATATATGTATGAAACGGTTTGGCTCCTTTGGTATACCCATATATGGGGTTTTGGGGCTCCGTAGATGGCCATTTTTTCCAACATGATTTTTTGTTATATAAAATATGCATGACGCTTTGTTATATATATTAATTGGGGTTTTGCGGAGGGATAAAACGGGATTTTTTCCCCCTCAGCCATATCTAATGGTATCTTATTGAAAATTAGATATTTACCTCACAATTGAGTATGGAGATTCGATATCGCGTGGTCAACAATAAAATTAAATTTTTGACCTGACTCACTAACTTGACTATGTATAAGAAATTTAGAAATTTTAAGAAGTTCCAAAAAATGAAAATAAAGTTGCTCCACTCGATATATAGCCTCTAAAAAAGGTGTCAAATCACACTGTTAGAAAAAATATTTTCAGATTCCTGACTACTACTCACAAAAAAATAAAGTTATATATAATTGGTATTTTTTATTATAAAAATTATAAAAAAAACACAATAGATATAAGATTCATAATAAGAACGAGAAAAGATTATGTAATTATTATGGTTTCCTTGAATTTGTGAGTACTTACCTATAAAATTGAAAAAAATTTTGAAAACCCTACAATTTTGATAAGAAAACCCTACTAATTTGATAAGAAAACCCGATAAAATTTAATAAATTGAAAAAGTTGTAAGAAATGATTTATACTTCAATGTGTTCTAAAATCCTTAATAAATCTTTAATAACCTTGTTAACCTTTTATTTTATAAGAAAACTCTACTAAAATAATATTTACTTACTCCCTTTGGTTTCTCTCTGGGTTTTGGTGAAAAGGTGTCTCTGGGTTTTCATTCTATTATAAAGACATAATAATTAGTAGAAAGCGCGGTCTCTTTGGCTTTGCAAGTTTGACGTTGGGTTTTCATCCACTTCGCTTTGGGTTTTCATACGTGACGCAATACGCAGAGTCTTCGCTTCGCTCAGGACTCGCGTCCCATTTTAGTTAAAATTGCTTCGTCTTTGGCTTACCCGAAGGGTTTTGGCGTCAGCCTTTTTTCAGGTTTTCAAAAAAGAAAAGATTTTTGTTATAATTCATCTACATTATCTTAATTGCAACTGTTCTTTACTTATTATACTTTACTTTTTTCTCTTATTATTATTTTCTATACTCTATTATATATCTTTGTCAAGTCTTTATTGACTAGTCGCCCTTTGATATCCCTATATATGGGGTTTTAGGGGCTCGCAGATCGTCGATTTTTCGCTCTTAATTTTTTACTATAAAATTTAGCATTTTTTTTAGTAAAATTTAACTTCAGACCCCCCCCCACCCCCACCCCCCCTTGACTATAAAATGACCAATTTTTATATATGTATGAAACGGTTTGGCTCCTTTGGTATACCCATATATGGGGTTTTGGGGCTCCGTAGATGGCCATTTTTTCCAACATGATTTTTTGTTATATAAAATATGCATGACGCTTTGTTATATATATTAATTGGGGTTTTGCGGAGGGATAAAACGGGATTTTTTCCCCCTCAGCCATTTCTAATGGTATCTTATTGAAATTAGATATTTACCTCACAATTGAGTATGGAGATTCGATATCGCGTGGTCAACAATAAAATTAAATTTTTGACCTGACTCACTAACTTGACTATGTATAAGAAATTTAGAAATTTTAAGAAGTTCCAAAAAATGAAAATAAAGTTGCTCCACTCGATATATAGCCTCTAAAAAAGGTGTCAAATCACACTGTTAGAAAAAATATTTTCAGATTCCTGACTACTACTCACAAAAAAATAAAGTTATATATAATTGGTATTTTTTATTATAAAAATTATAAAAAAAACACAATAGATATAAGATTCATAATAAGAACGAGAAAAGATTATGTAATTATTATGGTTTCCTTGAATTTGTGAGTACTTACCCATAAAATTGAAAAAAGTCCAAAACCCTACAATTTTGATAAGAAAACCCTACTAATTTGATAAGAAAACTCGATCAAATTTAATAAATTGAAAAAGTTGTAAGAAATTATCTTTACTTCAATATGTTACTAAAATGCTTGATAAATTATGAAAACCTAGAAGTCCTTTTTATTACATAAGAAAACTCTACTAAAACAACATTTACTTCCTCCCTTTGGTTTCTCTCTGGGTTTTGGTGAAAAGGTGTCTCTGGGTTTTCATTCTGTAGTAAAGACCTTCTTATCAGTATAAAGTGCTGTCTCTTTGGCTTTGCAAGTTTGAGTTTGTGTTTTCATGCACTTCGCTTTGGGTTTTCATACGTGACGCAATACGCAGAGTCTTCGCTTCGCTCAGGACTCGCGTCACAATCATATTAAAATTGCCTCGTTTTTTGGCTTACCCGAAGAGTTTTGGCGTCAGCCTTTTTTCAGGTTTTCAAAAAAGAAAAGATTTTTGTTATAATTCATCTACATTATCTTAATTGCAACTGTTCTTTACTTAATATACTTTACTTTTTTCTCTTATTATTTTTTCTATACAATATTATATATCTATGTCAAGTCTTTATTCTCTAGTCGCCCTTCGATATCCCTATATATGGGGTTTTGGGGCTCCGCAGATCGTCAATTATTCGCTGTTAATTTTTTACTATAAAATTTAGCATTTTTTTTAGTAAAATTTAACTTCAGACCCCCCCCCACCCCCACCCCCCCTTGACTATAAAATGACCAATTTTTATATATGTATGAAACGGTTTGGCTCCTTTGGTATACCCATATATGGGGTTTTGGGCTCCGTAGATGGCCATTTTTTCCAACATGATTTTTTGTTATATAAAATATGCATGACGCTTTGTTATATATATTAATTGGGGTTTTGCGGAGGGATAAAACGGGATTTTTTCCCCCTCAGCCATTTCTAATGGTATCTTATTGAAAATTAGATATTTACCTCACAATTGAGTATGGAGATTCGATATCGCGTGGTCAACAATAAAATTAAATTTTTGACCTGACTCACTAACTTGACTATGTATAAGAAATTTAGAAATTTTAAGAAGTTCCAAAAAATGAAAATAAAGTTGCTCCACTCGATATATAGCCTCTAAAAAAGGTGTCAAATCACACTGTTAGAAAAAATATTTTCAGATTCCTGACTACTACTCACAAAAAAATAAAGTTATATATAATTGGTATTTTTTATTATAAAAATTATAAAAAAAACACAATAGATATAAGATTCATAATAAGAACGAGAAAAGATTATGTAATTATTATGGTTTCCTTGAATTTGTGAGTACTTACCCATAAAATTGAAAAAAACTCCCAAACCCTACAATTTTGATAAGAAAACCCTACTAATTTGATAAGAAAACTCGATAAAATTTAATAAATTGAAAAACTTGTAAGAAATAATCTAAACTCCAATATGTTACTAAAAACCTTAATAAATTTAAATAACCTTAAAAACCTTATTTATTTTATAAGAAAACTCTACTAAAACAACATTTACTTCCTCCCTTTGGTATCTATCTGGGTTTTGGGGAAAAGGTGTCTCTGGGTTTTCATTCTATAGTAAAGACCTTCTAATCAGTAGAAAGTACTATCACTTTGGCTTTGCAAGTTTGACTTTGTGTTTTCATGCACTTCGCTTTGGGTTTTCATATGTGACGCAATACGCAGAGTCTTCGCTTCGCTCAGGACTCGCGTCCAAATTCAATAAAAATTGCCTCGTCTTTGGCTTACCCGAAGGGTTTTGGCGTCAGCCTTTTTTCAGGTTTTCTAAAAAAGAAAAGATTTTTGTTATAATTCATCTACATTATCTTAATTGCAACTGTTCTTTACTTATTATACTTGACTTTTTTCTCTTATTATTATTTCTATACTCTATTATATATCTTTGTCAAGTCTTTATTGACTAGTCGCCCTTTGATATCCCTATATATGGGGTTTTAGGGGCTCGCAGATCGTCGATTTTTCGCTCTTAATTTTTTACTATAAAATTTAGCATTTTTTTTAGTAAAATTTAACTTCAGACCCCCCCCCACCCCCACCCCCCCTTGACTATAAAATGACCAATTTTTATATATGTATGAAACGGTTTGGCTCCTTTGGTATACCCATATATGGGGTTTTGGGGGCTCCGTAGATGGCCATTTTTTCCAACATGATTTTTTGTTATATAAAATATGCATGACGCTTTGTTATATATATTAATTGGGGTTTTGCGGAGGGATAAAACGGGATTTTTTCCCCCTCAGCCATATCTAATGGTATCTTATTGAAAATTAGATATTTACCTCACAATTGAGTATGGAGATTCGATATCGCGTGGTCAACAATAAAATTAAATTTTTGACCTGACTCACTAACTTGACTATGTATAAGAAATTTAGAAATTTTAAGAAGTTCCAAAAAATGAAAATAAAGTTGCTCCACTCGATATATAGCCTCTAAAAAAGGTGTCAAATCACACTGTTAGAAAAAATATTTTCAGATTCCTGACTACTACTCACAAAAAAATAAAGTTATATATAATTGGTATTTTTTATTATAAAAATTATAAAAAAAACACAATAGATATAAGATTCATAATAAGAACGAGAAAAGATTATGTAATTATTATGGTTTCCTTGAATTTGTGAGTACTTACCCATAAAATTGAAAAAAACTCCCAAAAC
This sequence comes from Oxytricha trifallax, assembly GCA_000711775.1. Classification (NCBI taxonomy): domain Eukaryota; phylum Ciliophora; class Spirotrichea; order Sporadotrichida; family Oxytrichidae; genus Oxytricha; species Oxytricha trifallax. The sequence goes on along the minus strand of ARYC01009471.1, from coordinate 14,771 downwards.
CCTACAATTTTGATAAGAAAACCCTACCAATTTGATAAGAAAACCCGATCAAATTTAATAAATCGAAAAAGTTGCAAGAAATAATATATACTTGACGATGTTACTAAAATCCATTATAAATTTTTCCAAATAATGATAACCGTTTTATTTGTTAAGAGAACTTTACTTAAATATACAATTACTTACTCACTTTGGTTTCTCTCCGGTTTTGGGGTAAAGGTGTCTCTGGGTTTTCATTCTATAGTAAAGACCTTCTAATCAGTAGAAAGTACTATCTCTTTGGCTTTGCAAGTTTGACTTTGGGTTTTCACTCACTTCGCTTTGGGTTTTCATACGTGACGCAATACGCAGAGTCTTCGCTTCGCTCAGGACTCGCGTCACAATCATATTAAAATTGCCTCGTTTTTTGGCTTACCCGAAGAGTTTTGGCGTCAGCCTTTTTTCAGGTTTTCAAAAAAGAAAAGATTTTTGTTATAATTCATCTACATTATCTTAATTGCAACTGTTCTTTACTTAATATACTTTACTTTTTTCTCTTATTATTTTTTCTATACAATATTATATATCTATGTCAAGTCTTTATTCTCTAGTCGCCCTTCGATATCCCTATATATGGGGTTTTGGGGCTCCGCAGATCGTCAATTATTCGCTCTTAATTTTTTACTATAAAATTTAGCATTTTTTTTAGTAAAATTTAACTTCAGACCCCCCCCCACCCCCACCCCCCCTTGACTATAAAATGACCAATTTTTATATATGTATGAAACGGTTTGGCTCCTTTGGTATACCCATATATGGGGTTTTGGGCTCCGTAGATGGCCATTTTTTCCAACATGATTTTTTGTTATATAAAATATGCATGACGCTTTGTTATATATATTAATTGGGGTTTTGCGGAGGGATAAAACGGGATTTTTTCCCCCTCAGCCATTTCTAATGCTATCTTATTGAAATTGGATATTTACCCCACAATCGACTATGGAGATTCGATATCGCGTGGTCAACAATAAAATTAAATTTTTGACCTGACTCACTAACTTGACTATGTATAAGAAATTTAGAAATTTTAAGAAGTTCCAAAAAATGAAAATAAAGTTGCTCCACTCGATATATAGCCTCTAAAAAAGGTGTCAAATCACACTGTTAGAAAAAATATTTTCAGATTCCTGACTACTACTCACAAAAAAATAAAGTTATATATAATTGGTATTTTTTATTATAAAAATTATAAAAAAAACACAATAGATATAAGATTCATAATAAGAACGAGAAAAGATTATGTAATTATTATGGTTTCCTTGAATTTGTGAGTACTTACCCATAAAATTGAAAAAAACTCCCAAAACCCTACAATTTTGATAAGAAAACCCTACCAATTTGATAAGAAAACCCGATCAAATTTAATAAATCGAAAAAGTTGCAAGAAATAATATATACTTGACGATGTTACTAAAATCCATTATAAATTTTTCCAAATAATGATAACCGTTTTATTTGTTAAGAGAACTTTACTTAAATATACAATTACTTACTCACTTTGGTTTCTCTCCGGGTTTTGGGGTAAAGGTGTCTCTGGGTTTTCATTCTATAGTAAAGACCTTCTAATCAGTAGATAGTACTATCTCTTTGGCTTTGCAAGTTTGACTTTGTGTTTTCATGCATTTCGCTTTGTGTTTTCATGTGTGACGCAATACGCTGAGTCTTCGCTTCGCTCAGGACTCGCGTCCTATTTCAATTAATATTGCTTCGTCTTTGGCTTACCCGAAGGGTTTGGCGTCAGCCTTTTTTCAGGTTTTCAAAAAAGAAAAGATTTTTGTTATAATTCATCTACATTATCTTAATTGCAACTGTTCTTTACTTATTATACTTGACTTTTTTCTCTTATTATTATTTCTATACTCTATTATATATCTTTGTCAAGTCTTTATTGCCTAGTCGCCCTTTGATATCCCTATATATGGGGTTTTGGGGCTCGCAGATCGTCGTTTTTTCGCTCTTGATTTTTTATATAAAATTTAGCATTTTTTTTAGTAAAATTTAACTTCAGACCCCCCCCCACCCCCACCCCCCCTTGACTATAAAATGACCAATTTTTATATATGTATGAAACGGTTTGGCTCCTTTGGTATACCCATATATGGGGTTTTGGGGCTCCGTAGATGGCCATTTTTTCCAACATGATTTTTTGTTATATAAAATATGCATGACGCTTTGTTATATATATTAATTGGGGTTTTGCGGAGGGATAAAACGGGATTTTTTCCCCCTCAGCCATTTCTAATGGTATCTTATTGAAAATTAGATATTTACCTCACAATTGAGTATGGAGATTCGATATCGCGTGGTCAACAATAAAATTAAATTTTTACCTTACTCACTTTGGCTATGTATAAAAATTTAGAAATTTTAAGAAGTTTCAAATATTGAAAATAAAGTTGCTTCACTCGATATATAGCGTCTAAAAAAGGTGTCAAATCATACTGTTAGAAAAAATATTTTCAGATTCCTGACTACTACTCATAAAAAATTAAAGTTATATATAATTTGTATTTTTTATTATAAAAATTATAAAACACACACAATAGATATAAGATTCATAATAAGAACGAGAAAAGATTATGTAATTATTATGGTTTCCTTGAATTTGTGAGTACTTACCCATAAAATTGAAAAAAACTCCCAAAACCCTACAATTTTGATAAGAAAACCCTACTAATTTGATAAGAAAACTCGATAAAATTTAATAAATTGAAAAAGTTGTCAGAAATAATCTAAACTTCACTATGTTACTAAATTCCTTAATAAATTTATATATCTTTGAAAACCTTATTTATTTTATAAGAACACTCTATTAAAACAACCTTTACTTTCTCCCTTTGGTATCTCTCTGGGTTTTGGTGGAAAGGTGTCTCTGGGTTTTCATTCTATAGTAAAGACCTTCTAATCAGTAGAAAGTACTATCACTTTGGCTTTGCAAGTTTGACTTTGTGTTTTCATGCACTTCGCTTTGGGTTTTCATATGTGACGCAATACGCAGAGTCTTCGCTTCGCTCAGGACTCGCGTCCAAATTCAATAAAAATTGCCTCGTCTTTGGCTTACCCGAAGGGTTTTGGCGTCAGCCTTTTTTCAGGTTTTCTAAAAAAGAAAAGATTTTGTTATAATTCATCTACATTATCTTAATTGCAACTGTTCTTTACTTATTATACTTGACTTTTTTCTCTTATTATTATTTCTATACTCTATTATATATCTTTGTCAAGTCTTTATTGACTAGTCGCCCTTTGATATCCCTATATATGGGGTTTTAGGGGCTCGCAGATCGTCGATTTTTCGCTCTTAATTTTTTACTATAAAATTTAGCATTTTTTTTAGTAAAATTTAACTTCAGACCCCCCCCCACCCCCACCCCCCCTTGACTATAAAATGACCAATTTTTATATATGTATGAAACGGTTTGGCTCCTTTGGTATACCCATATATGGGGTTTTGGGGCTCCGTAGATGGCCATTTTTTCCAACATGATTTTTTGTTATATAAAATATGCATGACGCTTTGTTATATATATTAATTGGGGTTTTGCGGAGGGATAAAACGGGATTTTTTCCCCCTCAGCCATTTCTAATGGTATCTTATTGAAAATTTGATATTTACCTCACAATTGAGTATGGAGATTCGATATCGCGTGGTCAACAATAAAATTAAATTTTTGACCTGACTCACTAACTTGACTATGTATAAGAAATTTAGAAATTTTAAGAAGTTCCAAAAAATGAAAATAAAGTTGCTCCACTCGATATATAGCCTCTAAAAAAGGTGTCAAATCACACTGTTAGAAAAAATATTTTCAGATTCCTGACTACTACTCACAAAAAAATAAAGTTATATATAATTGGTATTTTTTATTATAAAAATTATAAAAAAAACACAATAGATATAAGATTCATAATAAGAACGAGAAAAGATTATGTAATTATTATGGTTTCCTTGAATTTGTGAGTACTTACCCATAAAATTGAAAATACTCCCAAAACCCTACAATTTTGATAAGAAAACCCTACCAATTTGATAAGAAAACCCGATCAAATTTAATAAATCGAAAAAGTTGCAAGAAATAATATATACTTGACGATGTTACTAAAATCCATTATAAATTTTTCCAAATAATGATAACCGTTTTATTTGTTAAGAGAACTTTACTTAAATATACAATTACTTACTCACTTTGGTTTCTCTCCGGGTTTTGGGGTAAAGGTGTCTCTGGGTTTTCATTCTATAGTAAAGACCTTCTAATCAGTAGAAAGTACTATCTCTTTGGCTTTGCAAGTTTGACTTTGTGTTTTCATTCACTTCGCTTTGGGTTTTCATACGTGACGCAATACGCAGAGTCTTCGCTTCGCTCAGGACTCGCGTCACAATCATATTAAAATTGCCTCGTTTTTTGGCTTACCCGAAGAGTTTTGGCGTCAGCCTTTTTTCAGGTTTTCAAAAAAGAAAAGATTTTTGTTATAATTCATCTACATTATCTTAATTGCAACTGTTCTTTACTTAATATACTTTACTTTTTTCTCTTATTATTTTTTCTATACAATATTATATATCTATGTCAAGTCTTTATTCTCTAGTCGCCCTTCGATATCCCTATATATGGGGTTTTGGGGCTCCGCAGATCGTCAATTATTCGCTGTGAATTTTTTACTATAAAATTTAGCATTTTTTTTAGTAAAATTTAACTTCAGACCCCCCCCCACCCCCACCCCCCCTTGACTATAAAATGACCAATTTTTATATATGTATGAAACGGTTTGGCTCCTTTGGTATACCCATATATGGGGTTTTGGGGCTCCGTAGATGGCCATTTTTTCCAACATGATTTTTTGTTATATAAAATATGCATGACGCTTTGTTATATATATTAATTGGGGTTTTGCGGAGGGATAAAACGGGATTTTTTCCCCCTCAGCCATTTCTAATGCTATCTTATTGAAAATTAGGATATTTACCCCACAATCGACTATGGAGATTCGATATCGCGTGGTCAACAATAAAATTAAATTTTTGACCTGACTCACTAACTTGACTATGTATAAGAAATTTAGAAATTTTAAGAAGTTCCAAAAAATGAAAATAAAGTTGCTCCACTCGATATATAGCCTCTAAAAAAGGTGTCAAATCACACTGTTAGAAAAAATATTTTCAGATTCCTGACTACTACTCACAAAAAAATAAAGTTATATATAATTGGTATTTTTTATTATAAAAATTATAAAAAAAACACAATAGATATAAGATTCATAATAAGAACGAGAAAAGATTATGTAATTATTATGGTTTCCTTGAATTTGTGAGTACTTACCCATAAAATTGAAAAAAACTCCCAAAATCTGATCATTTTGATAAGAAAACCCTACTAATTTGATAAGAAAACCCGATAAAATTTAATAAATTGAAAAAGTTGTAAGAAATGATTTATACTTCAATGTGTTCTAAAATCCTTAATAAATCTTTAATAACCTTGTTAACCTTTTATTTTATAAGAAAACTCTACTAAAATAATATTTACTTACTCCCTTTGGTTTCTCTCTGGGTTTTGGTGAAAAGGTGTCTCTGGGTTTTCATTCTATTATAAAGACATAATAATTAGTAGAAAGCGCGGTCTCTTTGGCTTTGCAAGTTTGACGTTGGGTTTTCATCCACTTCGCTTTGGGTTTTCATACGTGACGCAATACGCAGAGTCTTCGCTTCGCTCAGGACTCGCGTCCCATTTTAGTTAAAATTGCTTCGTCTTTGGCTTACCCGAAGGGTTTTGGCGTCAGCCTTTTTTCAGGTTTTCAAAAAAGAAAAGATTTTTGTTATAATTCATCTACATTATCTTAATTGCAACTGTTCTTTACTTAATATACTTTACTTTTTTCTCTTATTATTTTTTCTATACAATATTATATATCTATGTCAAGTCTTTATTCTCTAGTCGCCCTTCGATATCCCTATATATGGGGTTTTGGGGCTCCGCAGATCGTCAATTATTCGCTGTGAATTTTTTACTATAAAATTTAGCATTTTTTTTAGTAAAATTTAACTTCAGACCCCCCCCCACCCCCACCCCCCCTTGACTATAAAATGACCAATTTTTATATATGTATGAAACGGTTTGGCTCCTTTGGTATACCCATATATGGGGTTTTGGGGCGCTCCGCTAGATCGCCATTTTTTCGACCTTGACTTTTTATATATAAAATTATTGCGTGACGCTTTGTTACTTATATTAACTGGGGTTCTGGGGAGGGGGTAAAGTCGATTTTTACCTTGTGAGCCATTTCTAATGCTATCTTATTGAAAATTAGATATTTACCCCACAATTGACTATGGAGATTCGATATCGCGTGGTCAACAATAAAATTAAATTTTTGACCTGACTCACTAACTTGACTATGTATAAGAAATTTAGAAATTTTAAGAAGTTCCAAAAAATGAAAATAAAGTTGCTCCACTCGATATATAGCCTCTAAAAAAGGTGTCAAATCACACTGTTAGAAAAAATATTTTCAGATTCCTGACTACTACTCACAAAAAAATAAAGTTATATATAATTGGTATTTTTTATTATAAAAATTATAAAAAAAACACAATAGATATAAGATTCATAATAAGAACGAGAAAAGATTATGTAATTATTATGGTTTCCTTGAATGTGAGTACTTACTCATTAAATTGACCAAAACCCTGAAAACCCTACCATTTTGATAAGAAAACCCGACAAATTTGATAAGAAAACCCTATCAAAATTAATATATTGAAAAAGTTATAAGAAATAATAAATACTTCAATATCTTACTAAACTCCTTAATACATATTTAAAAACCTTTAAAACCTATATCAATATATATGTAAACTCTACTAAAATAAACATTTACTTACTCCTTTTGGTTTCTATCTGGGTTTTGGTGAAAAGGTGTCTCTGGGTTTTCATATAATAATAAAGACAATATAATCAGTAGAAAGCGTGATCTCTTTGGCTTTGCAAGTTTGACCTTGGGTTTTCATGCACTTCGCTTTGGGTTTTCATGCGTGACGCAATACGCTGAGTCTTCGCTTCGCTCAGGACTCGCGTCCCAATCAATTAAAATTGCCTCGTTTTTGGCTTACCCGAAGGGTTTTGGCGTCAGCCTTTTTTCAGGTTTTCAAAAAAGAAAAGATTTTTGTTATAATTCATCTACATTATCTTAATTGCAACTGTTCTTTACTTATTATACTTTACTTTTTTCTCTTATTATTTTTTCTATACTCTATTATATATCTTTGTCAAGTCTTTATTGTCTAGTCGCCCTTTGATATCCCTATATATGGGGTTTTGGGGCTCGCAGATCGTCGATTTTTCGCTCTTAATTTTTTACTATAAAATTTAGCATTTTTTTTAGTAAAATTTAACTTCAGACCCCCCCCCACCCCCACCCCCCCTTGACTATAAAATGACCAATTTTTATATATGTATGAAACGGTTTGGCTCCTTTGGTATACCCATATATGGGGTTTTGGGGCTCCGTAGATGGCCATTTTTTCCAACATGATTTTTTGTTATATAAAATATGCATGACGCTTTGTTATATATATTAATTGGGGTTTTGCGGAGGGATAAAACGGGATTTTTTCCCCCTCAGCCATTTCTAATGCTATCTTATTGAAAATTAGATATTTACCTCACAATTGAGTATGGAGATTCGATATCGCGTGGTCAACAATAAAATTAAATTTTTGACCTGACTCACTAACTTGACTATGTATAAGAAATTTAGAAATTTTAAGAAGTTCCAAAAAATGAAAATAAAGTTGCTCCACTCGATATATAGCCTCTAAAAAAGGTGTCAAATCACACTGTTAGAAAAAATATTTTCAGATTCCTGACTACTACTCACAAAAAAATAAAGTTATATATAATTGGTATTTTTTATTATAAAAATTATAAAAAAAACACAATAGATATAAGATTCATAATAAGAACGAGAAAAGATTATGTAATTATTATGGTTTCCTTGAATTTGTGATACTACCCATAAATTGAATACCCGAAACCCTACAATTTTGATAAGAAAACCCTATCAATTTGATAAGAAAACCCTATCAATTTGATAAATCGAAAAAGTTGCAAGAAATAATATATACTTGACGATGTTACTAAAATCCATTATAAATTTTTCCAAATAATGATAACCGTTTTATTTGTTAAGAGAACTTTACTTAAATATACAATTACTTACTCACTTTGGTTTCTCTCCGGGTTTTGGGGTAAAGGTGTCTCTGGGTTTTCATTCTATAGTAAAGACCTTCTAATCAGTAGAAAGTACTATCACTTTGGCTTTGCAAGTTTGACTTTGTGTTTTCATGCACTTCGCTTTGGGTTTTCATATGTGACGCAATACGCAGAGTCTTCGCTTCGCTCAGGACTCGCGTCACAATCATATTAAAATTGCCTCGTTTTTTGGCTTACCCGAAGAGTTTTGGCGTCAGCCTTTTTTCAGGTTTTCAAAAAAGAAAAGATTTTTGTTATAATTCATCTACATTATCTTAATTGCAACTGTTCTTTACTTAATATACTTTACTTTTTTCTCTTATTATTTTTTCTATACAATATTATATATCTATGTCAAGTCTTTATTCTCTAGTCGCCCTTCGATATCCCTATATATGGGGTTTTGGGGCTCCGCAGATCGTCAATTATTCGCTGTGAATTTTTTACTATAAAATTTAGCATTTTTTTTAGTAAAATTTAACTTCAGACCCCCCCCCACCCCCACCCCCCCTTGACTATAAAATGACCAATTTTTATATATGTATGAAACGGTTTGGCTCCTTTGGTATACCCATATATGGGGTTTTGGGGCTCCGTAGATGGCCATTTTTTCCAACATGATTTTTTGTTATATAAAATATGCATGACGCTTTGTTATATATTAATTGGGGTTTTGCGGAGGGATAAAACGGGATTTTTTCCCCCTCAGCCATATCTAATGGTATCTTATTGAAAATTAGATATTTACCTCACAATTGAGTATGGAGATTCGATTCGCGTGGTCAACAATAAAATTAAATTTTTGACCTGACTCACTAACTTGACTATGTATAAGAAATTTAGAAATTTTAAGAAGTTCCAAAAAATGAAAATAAAGTTGCTCCACTCGATATATAGCCTCTAAAAAAGGTGTCAAATCACACTGTTAGAAAAAATATTTTCAGATTCCTGACTACTACTCACAAAAAAATAAAGTTATATATAATTGGTATTTTTTATTATAAAAATTATAAAAAAAACACAATAGATATAAGATTCATAATAAGAACGAGAAAAGATTATGTAATTATTATGGTTTCCTTGAATTTGTGAGTACTTACCCATAAAATTGAAAAAAACTCCCAAAACCCTACAATTTTGATAAGAAAACCCTACCAATTTGATAAGAAAACCCGATCAAATTTAATAAATCGAAAAAGTTGCAAGAAATAATATATACTTGACGATGTTACTAAAATCCATTATAAATTTTTCCAAATAATGATAACCGTTTTATTTGTTAAGAGAACTTTACTTAAATATACAATTACTTACTCACTTTGGTTTCTCTCCGGGTTTTGGGGTAAAGGTGTCTCTGGGTTTTCATTCAGTAGTAAAGACATAATTAGCAATATAAACTGCGGTCTCTTTGGCTTTGCAAGTTTGAGCTGGGTTTTCACTCACTTCGCTTTGGGTTTTCATACGTGACGCAATACGCAGAGTCTTCGCTTCGCTCAGGACTCGCGTCACAATCATATTAAAATTGCCTCGTTTTTTGGCTTACCCGAAGAGTTTTGGCGTCAGCCTTTTTTCAGGTTTTCAAAAAAGAAAAGATTTTTGTTATAATTCATCTACATTATCTTAATTGCAACTGTTCTTTACTTAATATACTTTACTTTTTTCTCTTATTATTTTTTCTATACAATATTATATATCTATGTCAAGTCTTTATTCTCTAGTCGCCCTTCGATATCCCTATATATGGGGTTTTGGGGCTCCGCAGATCGTCAATTATTCGCTCTTAATTTTTTACTATAAAATTTAGCATTTTTTTTAGTAAAATTTAACTTCAGACCCCCCCCCACCCCCACCCCCCCTTGACTATAAAATGACCAATTTTTATATATGTATGAAACGGTTTGGCTCCTTTGGTATACCCATATATGGGGTTTTGGGGCTCCGTAGATGGCCATTTTTTCCAACATGATTTTTTGTTATATAAAATATGCATGACGCTTTGTTATATATTAATTGGGGTTTTGCGGAGGGATAAAACGGGATTTTTTCCCCCTCAGCCATATCTAATGGTATCTTATTGAAAATTAGATATTTACCTCACAATTGAGTATGGAGATTCGATAATCGCGTGGTCAACAATAAAATTAAATTTTTGACCTGACTCACTAACTTGACTATGTATAAGAAATTTAGAAATTTTAAGAAGTTCCAAAAAATGAAAATAAAGTTGCTCCACTCGATATATAGCCTCTAAAAAAGGTGTCAAATCACACTGTTAGAAAAAATATTTTCAGATTCCTGACTACTACTCACAAAAAAATAAAGTTATATATAATTGGTATTTTTTATTATAAAAATTATAAAAAAAACACAATAGATATAAGATTCATAATAAGAACGAGAAAAGATTATGTAATTATTATGGTTTCCTTGAATTTGTGAGTACTTACCCATAAAATTGAAAAAAACTCCCAAAACCCTACAATTTTGATAAGAAAACCCTACTAATTTGATAAGAAAACTCGATAAAATTTAATAAATTGAAAAACTTGTAAGAAATAATCTAAACTCCAATATGTTACTAAAAACCTTAATAAATTTAAATAACCTAGAAAACTCTTTCATTATTATAAGAAATCCCTTCTTACATAAAAATTTACTTACTCTCTTTGGTTTCTATCTGGGTTTTGCTGGAAAGGGGTCTCTGGGTTTTCATATAATAGTAAAGTCATAATAATCAGTAGAAAGCGCGGTATCTTTGGCTTTGCAAATTAGACCTTGGGTTTTCATTCACTTCGCTTTGGGATTTCATACGTGACGCAATACGCAGAGTCTTCGCTTCGCTCAGGACTCGCGTCCAAATTCAATAAAAATTGCCTCGTCTTTGGCTTACCCGAAGGGTTTTGGCGTCAGCCTTTTTTCAGGTTTTCTAAAAAAGAAAAGATTTTTGTTATAATTCATCTACATTATCTTAATTGCAACTGTTCTTTACTTATTATACTTGACTTTTTTCTCTTATTATTATTTCTATACTCTATTATAATATCTTTGTCAAGTCTTTATTGACTAGTCGCCCTTTGATATCCCTATATATGGGGTTTTAGGGGCTCGCAGATCGTCGATTTTTCGCTCTTAATTTTTTACTATAAAATTTAGCATTTTTTTTAGTAAAATTTAACTTCAGACCCCCCCCCACCCCCACCCCCCCTTGACTATAAAATGACCAATTTTTATATATGTATGAAACGGTTTGGCTCCTTTGGTATACCCATATATGGGGTTTTGGGGCTCCGTAGATGGCCATTTTTTCCAACATGATTTTTTGTTATATAAAATATGCATGACGCTTTGTATATATATTAATTGGGGTTTTGCGGAGGGATAAAACGGGATTTTTTCCCCCTCAGCCATATCTAATGGTATCTTATTGAAAATTAGATATTTACCTCACAATTGAGTATGGAGATTCGATAATCGCGTGGTCAACAATAAAATTAAATTTTTGACCTGACTCACTAACTTGACTATGTATAAGAAATTTAGAAATTTTAAGAAGTTCCAAAAAATGAAAATAAAGTTGCTCCACTCGATATATAGCCTCTAAAAAAGGTGTCAAATCACACTGTTAGAAAAAATATTTTCAGATTCCTGACTACTACTCACAAAAAAATAAAGTTATATATAATTGGTATTTTTTATTATAAAAATTATAAAAAAAACACAATAGATATAAGATTCATAATAAGAACGAGAAAAGATTATGTAATTATTATGGTTTCCTTGAATTTGTGAGTACTTACCCATAAAATTGAAAAAAACTCCCAAAACCCTCCCGCCCATCAATTTTGATAAGAAAACCCGACAAATTTGATAAGAAAACCCTATCAAAATTAATATATTGAAAAAGTTATAAGAAATAATAAATACTTCAATATCTTACTAAACTCCTTAATACATATTTAAAAACCTTTAAAACCTATATCAATATATATGTAAACTCTACTAAAATAAACATTTACTTACTCCTTTTGGTTTCTATCTGGGTTTTGGTGAAAAGGTGTCTCTGGGTTTTCATATAATAATAAAGACAATATAATCAGTAGAAAGCGTGATCTCTTTGGCTTTGCAAGTTTGACCTTGGGTTTTCATGCACTTCGCTTTGGGTTTTCATGCGTGACGCAATACGCTGAGTCTTCGCTTCGCTCAGGACTCGCGTCCAAATTCAATAAAAATTGCCTCGTCTTTGGCTTACCCGAAGGGTTTTGGCGTCAGCCTTTTTTCAGGTTTTCTAAAAAAGAAAAGATTTTTGTTATAATTCATCTACATTATCTTAATTGCAACTGTTCTTTACTTATTATACTTGACTTTTTTCTCTTATTATTATTTCTATACTCTATTATATATCTTTGTCAAGTCTTTATTGACTAGTCGCCCTTTGATATCCCTATATATGGGGTTTTAGGGGCTCGCAGATCGTCGATTTTTCGCTCTTAATTTTTTACTATAAAATTTAGCATTTTTTTTAGTAAAATTTAACTTCAGACCCCCCCCCACCCCCACCCCCCCTTGACTATAAAATGACCAATTTTTATATATGTATGAAACGGTTTGGCTCCTTTGGTATACCCATATATGGGGTTTTGGGGCTCCGTAGATGGCCATTTTTTCCAACATGATTTTTTGTTATATAAAATATGCATGACGCTTTGTTATATATATTAATTGGGGTTTTGCGGAGGGATAAAACGGGATTTTTTCCCCCTCAGCCATTTCTAATGCTATCTTATTGAAAATGTGATATTTACCCCACAATCGACTATGGAGATTCGATATCGCGTGGTCAACAATAAAATTAAATTTTTGACCTGACTCACTAACTTGACTATGTATAAGAAATTTAGAAATTTTAAGAAGTTCCAAAAAATGAAAATAAAGTTGCTCCACTCGATATATAGCCTCTAAAAAAGGTGTCAAATCACACTGTTAGAAAAAATATTTTCAGATTCCTGACTACTACTCACAAAAAAATAAAGTTATATATAATTGGTATTTTTTATTATAAAAATTATAAAAAAAACACAATAGATATAAGATTCATAATAAGAACGAGAAAAGATTATGTAATTATTATGGTTTCCTTGAATTTGTGAGTACTTACCCATAAAATTGAAACTCCAAACCTACCATTTTGATAAGAAAACCCGACAAATTTGATAAGAAAACCCTATCAAAATTAATATATTGAAAAAGTTATAAGAAATAATAAATACTTCAATATCTTACTAAACTCCTTAATACATATTTAAAAACCTTTAAAACCTATATCAATATATATGTAAACTCTACTAAAATAAACATTTACTTACTCCTTTTGGTTTCTATCTGGGTTTTGGTGAAAAGGTGTCTCTGGGTTTTCATATAATAATAAAGACAATATAATCAGTAGAAAGCGTGATCTCTTTGGCTTTGCAAGTTTGACCTTGGGTTTTCATGCACTTCGCTTTGGGTTTTCATGCGTGACGCAATACGCTGAGTCTTCGCTTCGCTCAGGACTCGCGTCCAAATTCAATAAAAATTGCCTCGTCTTTGGCTTACCCGAAGGGTTTTGGCGTCAGCCTTTTTTCAGGTTTTCTAAAAAAGAAAAGATTTTTGTTATAATTCATCTACATTATCTTAATTGCAACTGTTCTTTACTTATTATACTTGACTTTTTTCTCTTATTATTATTTCTATACTCTATTATATATCTTTGTCAAGTCTTTATTGACTAGTCGCCCTTTGATATCCCTATATATGGGGTTTTAGGGGCTCGCAGATCGTCGATTTTTCGCTCTTAATTTTTTACTATAAAATTTAGCATTTTTTTTAGTAAAATTTAACTTCAGACCCCCCCCCACCCCCACCCCCCCTTGACTATAAAATGACCAATTTTTATATATGTATGAAACGGTTTGGCTCCTTTGGTATACCCATATATGGGGTTTTGGGCTCCGTAGATGGCCATTTTTTCCAACATGATTTTTTGTTATATAAAATATGCATGACGCTTTGTATATATATTAATTGGGGTTTTGCGGAGGGATAAAACGGGATTTTTTCCCCCTCAGCCATATCTAATGGTATCTTATTGAAAATTAGATATTTACCTCACAATTGAGTATGGAGATTCGATATCGCGTGGTCAACAATAAAATTAAATTTTTGACCTGACTCACTAACTTGACTATGTATAAGAAATTTAGAAATTTTAAGAAGTTCCAAAAAATGAAAATAAAGTTGCTCCACTCGATATATAGCCTCTAAAAAAGGTGTCAAATCACACTGTTAGAAAAAATATTTTCAGATTCCTGACTACTACTCACAAAAAAATAAAGTTATATATAATTGGTATTTTTTATTATAAAAATTATAAAAAAAACACAATAGATATAAGATTCATAATAAGAACGAGAAAAGATTATGTAATTATTATGGTTTCCTTGAATTTGT
>ARYC01009470.1:0-25269 GCA_000711775.1 Oxytricha trifallax | reverse complement strand
ATGTGAAGCTCAGGAAATTGGCGATGAAACATCACAGCCCTATAGGCTAGAGAGAAATGAGCCCAGTATTTAAGAGTCTATCATTAATAAGATATTCAATATGATGCTGCCAAAATTTTAAGGGTCTCTTAGGCTTAGAATTAAGATGCTATCTCTTTAAATTCAATGCTAATAGACAGTGAGACCTCACAGTTGCTGGAGATTTATGGAGTAGCCTTGCTATAGACGTATAATTCAGACCAGGTTTGATTTATTCACTATATTCATCACATCCATATCGCAACTTAAACAATAAATCTATATACTCACTATCTTAAACTGACCCCAGACCTCGCATATACTCACTTAAATTACTAATATTTAAACATTAAACCCCTACATAAACCCTATTAAAACCCTAATAAAGTATGCACTAATAGTCTACTTTTATCAATCAAAAACCCAATCAAACTACTGAAAGGGTTTTGGGGTTTTGAATCTACTTAACCCTAAATGTAAAATGCTCCTCCTTTGGAATTGGTATCATAAACTCTTGAATTTGAGATTGTTATATTTATTAATGACAATGCTTTTATGCCTTCATTTATGGCTATAGATCCACCTTAGTTCCCTTAATTTTAAATAAAATATATTAATTTATTTCTAATCCAATTATAAATTAAAAAAAGTATTAATTCGAATCAAGGATGATATTTTGCAAGTACATTTCACAATTTTAGCAATATATTCCTCCTCCCATTATTGCACTTTATCATATTTTATTATCTCATTTCAATTTATTATTATAGATTTATAATATTTTTATTTTATTCAAATATAATTTAAATTAAGTTGCACTATTATTAACCAATGTAGAATTAAGAAGTGCCATAGATGAATTAATAATTGAAAAAGCACCTCCGTTAGTTGTTTTTCTACAATTTTACACATTAATATTTTGAGCTTAAAATTAATTCTGACAGTTTTTAATGTAAAAAGCTCCACTCTATGATATCTGGCTGTTTTAATGTGTTTATATTTAAGCTTAAAATATTTATTGATAAAATTATATATAAAATCTGGGTGGGAAGTTTCCTGCCCCCAACATTAAATTTTATGTTTTTGCAATAAATTTAATAGAAACAAATTAATTTTAATTTCAATAACCATAACCATGTACTATACAACATTTATAATTATATAATTTCCAAGGTACATAATTATTCTTTATCAAATTATATATTATTGACAAGGCTAAAATAAGTGTTTTTTTTAAATAATTAATGTAATTTTCATTGAATTTTAAATTGATTATCAAGGTAGAAATGATATTTGAAGCTAAATTTTTTTAATAAAAAACTACATAATATTAGATGATAAAGATTCTTTGAAAATTATAAAAATTGCATATTTTTATGTTGGGGCAGGAAACTACTTTTTTGGGGGCAGGAAACTTCCCCCCTTGGGTGCATATAAAATTTTGGGGCAGGAAACTTCCCCCCCCCCCCCTAAAATCTTTACTTAAATCAGGAATAAATAAAGTTAAGCGTAATCTTAGCATTGCAAATTGATGTTTCTAATTCTAAAGTCTAAATTTATATTATATACTGTGTTAAAATCATTTTTTATGGGTTATTAAATTCATAAATTTATTTTTTATAAATTAGTAGATTCAGAGTATATGAAGGACCCATTATTATAACTGGCCGCACTAATGTTATATATTTTAGCATCATCTATGTAAACTATTTTTAATCAATACTTAATTGCAATACATTATAAATTTAATTTCTTATTTTAGGTTTATAGTTTCCCAGCATTTTTTATATAGAAAACACCACCAGAAGATTGAAATGAATTAGAATTTGTGAGAGATAATTTGGATGAAAAAACTCTAAAATATTTTTAATGTTTTTTTGAGAAGAAAATATTTTTTTTGTTATCTATTTTCTATGTAAATAGCGTGAATGGAACTAGCTCAAAGACTCCTAACTTGATTACCGGTTCTTCATCTAACTCCTTCAACACCATAATTGATGCAATATATTATATTATATTATTTTCACATTTTACAATCAGGAAAGCTCAGGAGTTCGGTGCTTAATTTGAAAACTGTCAAGTTAAAATTATCTTGAAATCTGGTACACATGCCATGCTGAGTCTCCCTCAATAAAACTATTACTAAGCGAGATTCTTTGACGAGACTAACCAGGGTATGCAATTATTAAGATATTATTCTTATAATTCAATAGAAATTATATATATAATAATTTTATTAATCAATTAACGATTGAAGCTGAGTCATCAGCAACTGGAGTGACGGTTCTCTATAAACTCAGAGATAAATGGAATTTCAAAGTAGGAAGAAATCTTATCATCAACTATGTTTAGTTTATATATTTCACTCTTTTTAAATACGATTATGCCCATTATATGATATTATACTGATCTAAAGTCGATTGTTTTTTATAATAAATGTTACATTTGATGCTTCAGATTCTATAATCACGCCTGATACAGATACGAATTCATGCCTATAAGACCCTGACAATAATTGCTGCGATGTAAATTACATCACATAGTCAATCACTCCATTAATAAAAACAAGAATTTATGTTCTATAGATGGTAGTTTCGAATATATGTTTTTTAATTTTTCCATCAGACTTATGTTACTTTAGAGAAAGACCGTAATCCATTATAATTATTTAACATACTATAATATAGAACTGAAGAATGATACATTAATATTTTAACAATTTTTATTAAAATTTATATTATTTAAGAATGTGTAACAGTGACTTCAGGAGGAGGTCTCTTTGTATTTGATAGTCACCCCTAAATGATTCTGACTGCTCCACCCACTTTAACTCTTAATGTATTTTAATTAAGATTTTTTATTATTAAAAAATAGAACGAATTGGTAGAAGCAAATTTTGAAATTAATTTTTATTTTATTTTGAATAATATAGACTTATTTTGTGATTCATATCTATTATAAATACATATTCTTTGGAATTTATGTTTATCATAAAAACATATAATTTGTTATCTTTCAATTTAATTAATAGATTTTTATGATTTATATCTAAATACGAAATCAATTTCCCTTTTAAAAAGGATTAATCAATATTTATTTATAAACTAAGTGCTAATTAATATATTAATAAAAGGATATTAATTATGAAGAAATCTAAATACGTATTGTGTTTATAAATTTTACTTCTAACCATTAAAATTATTATAAAACATTTTATTTTTTAAAGAGATGAATTTAATATAATTTTATTATATATATTTAATCATACTGCTTGTGGTCCCATAAATTCAAACTTAAACATGTAATTACAAAAATCCTTAATCGGAAATATCTTACAAGAATATCTCATATTCATATATATTATTCTTAAAAGGTTCCAATGATATTTTAAATCCATTATTATTAAATTAATTCTTTTATGCTAAACTATGATAATATTACTAAAATTAATAAATATATTTTAATTAATTAATGTTAACCCATATTTGCCTAAATATTTTTATCATTATTTTAAGCTATATATATTTGACTTTTTCTATATTTTTGTAAAATAGGTACTAACTATGATGAGTACTATAGCACCACTTCAAGTTCATTTAAAAAATTATTTTAAATAAATTATATTTAATTTATTGTGTTTTTATTTCATGCCTGAGTAAAATTAAAATTTTTTTAATTTCCCATTACTAGAATGCCGAGATGCAATATATGGGTGCTCTTCATGTGCAGAAACTTCAATTAATAATGGAACTTCAACGCAAAAGTTTGTTACATGTAATCGGTGCTCTGATGGGTTGTTCCTGCTTTCAAATAAAACATAAAATATAGATCTCATTGAAATAATTGTAAAGTCTAATATGA
Organism: Oxytricha trifallax; assembly: GCA_000711775.1. Taxonomy (NCBI): domain Eukaryota; phylum Ciliophora; class Spirotrichea; order Sporadotrichida; family Oxytrichidae; genus Oxytricha; species Oxytricha trifallax. The sequence goes on along the minus strand of ARYC01009470.1, from coordinate 21,390 downwards.
AATATAATAAAAAAATTAAGATATTGAAACATATTCTACTAGTTATCCATAATCGATGACGTATTGCATTTCAGACTGCAAGAAAGCACACTCTTCATATGTCAATGACTACACCACTGGAAAATGCTAATGTAAGTTACTTTTCTTAATGATTGATTGTTCCAACCGAGAACCCCCCATTCCACCCCCCCTCCCAGGCCTAAAACGAGACCCCCCTCCCACCCTAACTCAGTAGCACCCTCCCACCTCAACAACATCCCAATTCATATGAAAATTTTGATTCTCGATGTTTAAATCATTTTCCTTCATGACATCTTGATCTCATAATATTATTTTACATAAAATATATCATTTTTTAAAAAATATTTTTCCAACAAATCAAATGTTACTCTTTATTAAGATTTCTTATTTTACAACTTTCTCTACGTCCGCTTACTTTTTATTTTGATGCTCCCATAGGAAATTTATTAAAAGCATATTTCCATTTAACTCAATAATGATATAATACAAAATTATGAGCCAACAAAAACATCCAACTAACTTTATTTAAAAAAGTCAATATAAACACTCTATTAATCTGTATTCGAAATATGATTAATTTTTATAATAAATTTTTCTAATTTTATATAATTATAACTAATAATATTTTTATACAAACTAATAGTTATGGAAAAAATTCATTTTAAAAATAATAAAATAAAATTTATCTAAACATGAATTATTAATAAGTTTATAAAGGGACTGATTTAAATATAAATAACTTCTTGATTTATTTACAGATATTAATTTTTTTTTGAAAATAATAATTCATGTTTAGATAAATTTTATTTTATTATTTTTAAAATGAATTTTTTCCATAACTATTAGTTTGTATAAAAATATTATTAGTTATAATTATATAAAATTAGAAAAATTTATTATAAAAATTAATCATATTTCGAATACAGATTAATAGAGTGTTTATATTGACTTTTTTAAATAAAGTTAGTTGGATGTTTTTGTTGGCTCATAATTTTGTATTATATCATTATTGAGTTAAATGGAAATATGCTTTTAATAAATTTCCTATGGGAGCATCAAAATAAAAAGTAAGCGGACGTAGAGAAAGTTGTAAAATAAGAAATTTAATAAAGAGTAACTTTTGATTTGTTGGAAAAATATTTTTTAAAAATGATATATTTATGTAAAATAATATTATGAGATCAAGATGTCATGAAGGAAAATGATTTAAACATCGAGAATCAAAATTTTCATATGAATAGGGATGTTGTTGAGGTGGGAAGGGGGGTCTAGTTAGGGTGGGAGGGGGTCTAGTTTAGGGCTGGGAGGGGGGTTCTCGGTGAACAATTGATAAAACTTATGTTTGTTTATAGATTGTGGTCAATATATGATATAAAATTTACATTTTTTCAAAATTATGATGAAATTATACTTAGAATATTGCACAGTTGCAGTTTATAATATGGATGCAGTATAATGAAAAATTTTTTATGCATGAAAAATTCATTATTTAAATCAATAAACTTATTACTTACTTAAATTTTATAATAATTGCCCAGGAGAAGTATTAAATTATAGATATATCTTATTCTAAATTTTAATAGTATAAAGTTGCAAATAAGGGGTGGGTCTCCACTCTAACTTTAGACTCCTCTATCTCATTTTATTAGACTTTTAAATAATGCAAATGTAAGTTGTAAATATATAAAGGCTTTAGTTAGCTTTGAAATGAAAATATTTTAAAAATATAATAGTTTAGACAATATTTTTTGAAAAAAAATACTTGGCCTAAAATAATTATACTACGTGTAAGATTTTCAAAATAAAAAAAGATATAAATAATAAAGCCAAATTACTTTTTTAAACAAATAAGTCTTGTAAGTCAACTGAAACTATTAAAATTATTGAAATTTTAAGTTTAACTTCGAACTATGAGTTTATAATAAAATATAAAAGTTTATTTATCAAGATTTTATATTTTAAATAATGAAATATTAAGGTAGAATTTTTTAAGTGTAAAATGAAATTTTTAATGAAATTAAATGATCTATTGTCTATAATCATAGTTCGTCTCCAATAGTGACCCAATCATCCCTTAAATTATTCTTCCTCCCAAATATCTCACAATAAGTTCCACCTGGTACTAAAGTTTCAATTATGTGTTTGATAAATACTGGCTTCTATGAATTCTTTCTTGCAGTCCCAATTATGGTATCTGATGCTGTAAAAGATTTTGATCCAGGAGGTGGAGAGCCTTTCAAGCCCACCAAACATATTTCTTTGTTGTGTCTCAAATGGTATCCTTGTCTATTAGTAAGGTTTGCTTTTATTCCTCTTTTGATCCATGCAACTGTATCTACTATCCTATACAACAATAAAATTAATTAATAAAACATACCTGTATCCCTTATACAGCATGAAAGCCACTGCATCAGTAAATTTTGAAGCTATTGACCACATAAAAAGATAACCATTATCTTGAAGATCCTCAATCTCTAATTCATATAATTTCTTCATCGTTTGAGTTTTATAGTTTAAGAATTTTTATCCATTTTTATTTGAAAAATCTAAAGGCCAAGGGTAGTCACATTCAAGAACATCAAACTTTCTGCCTCTTAATTCTTACTGTGTTTCTCCAATGTTTTTCAAGAAATTTTTACTGTAAACATCCCCTTTAATTGAAATAGATGGCAGTTTTTAGTTCAAATCGTTCAAATGAAGCTTCAACTAAGTTTATAACTATATTGAATCTACGAATTATTTATGGATGTACTTCCTTTACTATTCTTAAATTCTTTTTTCTTAATCAATTTGCTTGAAATTCATCCCCTAGTTTCTCATTAATTTGTTTTCAAGTATTTGGATTTTATCATATCTAAGTCTATTGAAATACTGTAAGTATTTTTGAACTGTTTCAACTAAAAATTGTAAGCATTTTGAGATGAATTCTTCTACAAGGTATTATGATTAAATGAAATCTTTTGAGTACTTCTCTTGAATTGCATCTATCTACTCATCGATTCCAGACAAAGTGAATTCAATTTTGTTCATCTCAGCTCTGCTAACTTGCTTAATCTTTTAGCATTTTTCAACTGGTGTCAAATCTTTTTCAATGTATTTTAGAATTAACTCTTTTGCGTTTTTATTATTTTAAATGAGTTTTGTTTATTACATGAGATGCTCTATGAGTAAATCTTGCTAATGAAGTTTCTAGTTCATGATGTTAAGCTTAGCGTTCGAATCCTTATCGTTGTTTAAAATACTCTAATCAAACTTTAGAAGTTCATTCAAGATCGATGAGCCTGCTAATTCATTTACTTCCTCATCGTATTCAACTTATTTTTCTGATTATAATTTGTTGATCTTATCTTAAATCTTAGTTGCAGAATTTTTTGATTTACTTGCTTTTTATTTTTGAATGTCCTTAGATTTTGGAGATATTTTATTTGCAACTTCAATACATTCCCCAGTTTCAATGTAGTCTCTTCCTTCTGTAAGTTTGTAATTTTCATAAATTCCATTTCGTTTAAGTGAGGCAGAATGACAACCATAAATATGAGACCCCATATTTTAGTTAGTTTTGTCGCAGGTCTTCCCCCTTTCATAAAGACAGTAGAGACATCTAAGCATTTTTCTCATTTATGTTACATACCCAACTCTTGGTTGTAAACTTCTCCCCATAGCCCCCATTTAATTTTGCAATGAATTCATTCTCAACTCTACAAAATCACTATAAATAGTTTGTATTTTTTGAAATTAATTATAGTTTGAAAAAAGTTCTTAGTTAACTAATCGTTATCAAATTTATAGAATTTTATAATAAAGAAATAAATATTCAAACGTTTATGATAAATTTTCTCATTCTTAAGACTGATCAATTATCATTAAATGCTATAACTAACTCTTAATATCTCAAAGTCCCTCATATAATTATTAAAACATGAATAATAGAGCTAATTAAAATTAAAAAGCGGTTGAACTTACAGTAATTGATTGTATTTTATTCATTGAAGTATGAGTTGAGAATAAAACTTTATTTAATATAATAATATTTATAAACTATATTAAGCCTTACATAATTTGTTGAGATATTTTATAAATAAACTTTAAATTACTAAAATCTCTTAAAATTATTATCAATTACTCCTATTATAATAAATACTAGTTAGTTTGTCTTTACTAGGTAGAGTTTAACTATATATAATTATTATAATAAGTCAAAATTACTTCAAAATTTTATTGAATCATTTTTATTAACACTTTAAGAAGTTCATAATTCGATAATTACAGAAGTTTTAAATAGAAAACTAATTTCCTAAAAAAAAGATTAAAACTTATTTTTAATATAGGAATTTATTATAAAATAGCATATCTGATATAAAATTCTAGCAAAAACATTAGTAAGTATATTGCTTTAATGCTTGTAAATAAAATTAGTTGTTAAAATTATGGTTTAACCTAAATAAAATATAATTAAAATAAAAAGTGTGAATAGAATATTTTAATAAGTAGATCCTATTTATTATTAAGCCATTATATCAATAAGTGAATTATTTATATATTTCAGCGCAGTTTGCGCTGAAAAAAAATCAGCGCAGACTGCGCTGAATTCTGTAAAAGTTTTATGTTTTGAAAGACTAATGTAATGAAACTTTTTTAAAAAATATCTTAAATTACTTCAATGGGGGTTTATGGGTTTAGCGCAGTCTGCGCTGATTTTTTTTCATCGCAGACTGCGCTGAATTTATTCATAAACTTAGACATACTATTTTAGCAATACTTAAAACCCTTATGTAATTGGTGTGATAATTTTATTTAAGTAATGATTAATAAATATAAGGGAATGTGAAATGAATTAGTTATTAAAAGTGGAATTTTTACTTTTTTATATATATATTGTATATTTTGAGCTAAACATTAATTGAATAATAAATAAATTTGACTTTAATTTTTGATTAAAATTTTTTAAATTATAATTTAAGCAAGAATATTGCGTGAATGTTTTTATTATACTTGTTTATTAGTAAAATCAAAAAACTATACAGAAGCAGTTTTATTAATTATTTTAAAATATTTCAAAATTTGTTTTTCTACCTTACCAGCTATCGCTCTATTAAGTAATTCCAAAAGTTAAAATGATTTATTCTTGGATTAGTTTCATGCAATTAAATGTTAAGTTTATATTGTGCTTACAAAATTCAAAGGTCCTATAACAAGAGATTTTATTTTTCAATTAGCATATTGTTGGTTATGAAAAATTACTATTACTCTTTAGAGCTGAAAGTCATTTCTCAAATAAATATGATTCTTTACTAGCAGTAGAATAACGCTTGTGTCCCTTTTATCAAGGTTATTTATCATGCCATTACATAAAGAAAGAGTTATGTTTTTATGAAACAAGAAGACTATAGTTTATGGTTTCCGCCTTAGCTTACTACACTTTTATAGATATTGATTTGGCTTTACCTGTGGTCTCATAAGTCTTTGAGTGCTAAGTCGTCTAAGGCTTTTATAATAGCTTTGTGAAAGCAAGAATTAGCCCAGCTTATTTACGTTTTGAGAATACTCTGGGCTATTTAAATAAGCTGAGAATCTCTTTTCTTTTCTTTGCAGTTATTTTTATTTGCAACCAACTAGGTTTCCGCTTAATTATTCGGGCTTTAGCTAGAGAACCCTTTTTCTTAATAGTTGCAAAAAAGCGTTCCACAGGGGCTAATTAAAAATGATAGGGGCCCAAGAACATTACAGGAATCTACAACTTCGCTAGTTTTGAATGAAGGTAATTACTTCGATGATAAGAAGCATTGTCGAGCATGAAAATATGTGTGTCTCTCCAAGTTTGATCTTATCGATCCAGTTCTTGAGCAACTTTAGAATAAAATAGTAAACTATTTTACTACAGTTTTTACCTTTATTTACAGTGAAAAAGGCTTTGTTTTCACTGCTTAATCCGGCAATAATGCTAACTTCTGAGTATCGCTGTGAAGCATAGCTGAAATTTTTAGACCCTTTTTTTGTCCATGCTCTATTTTTGTTCAAGCTGAACCTTATAGCACTTTCGTCAATGTTAATAATGGTTCTTCCCTCGAATAAATTTTTAACGTAATAGAAAGCAGCTACTTGTCATTAAAGCTTTGACTTGATGTTGTTGACTCTTGGGCTTAGATAATATTACTTTCGAAAGCTATATTTGAGAGAGTACTTTATATAAGACCTTATTAAAGAGACTGAGATATTCTAATTCAATTGGACGCTGATGAGCTTTTTCAATTCAACGCATGAAAAGCTATTGCTTTATGTCGAAGTATAAGATTCTATGAGATATTTTGCAGATGCACTAATCTTTTTAAAAGGACGTTTAAATTTTGCTGCAGGTTTTACCTGATTGACTTCTGCTTTTTCCAAAAGGCTCTTTACCTTTCGGTATCCAATTTTCAATCTTAACATTATTGTGGAAATAGTAGCGTTATTCTCAAAGTATAGAGATTAGACTTTCTTCACGAGTTCTTGCTTTTATAGGTTTGACTACTATTAGAGTTTGTTTCTCTTGACACATATCTAGCTTGTTTGAACAATTTAGCTAGGACCTTCTTGCTTGTCCAGCTCATTTTTAATTGAAGTGAGTATTCGGTCTTCAATTTCACCCTGGAGGCTACCATTCTAATCTAAATCTTAAAGTAGCTGAAGCTCCTCATTAATGTCACGGTTCATTCAAGCTTTTACTATTGCAACTGAACGAAGGATTGTTTGCATTTGCTACATTTTATCTAGGCCGGTTTATCCAGAATTTATTGTTTATTGTAGAGAAGTCTCTACCCTTGGATCTTATAAGGTTTGAAACGTCTAAGGAGTATACTTAAGTCGTGAAACATACTTCTCGAGGCATGAAATTTCCTAATCTGTAACATGGAACAGTTTAATGGGCTAAATCTCGCCTGAGTTAATTTAAAGTAAAGACGATGATATATGCATGCCTGTTAAACTGTTTCCTGTCATCTCATCTGAACTCAAGTCGCTAGATGAATCAGAACTTTCATCATGCTAATTAGAGTTTAACTGATTTTTCTAGAAAAAGTCAGTGATCTTAGACTTTATCTTTTAAAGCTGCTTCATTTAAAGGGCTGGAGTTTTGTTTGATTCAAAAGTGTTTTCTTCTTAAAGAAAAGGTTTGTGGCTAAAAGGATTACCTTTACTAAATAGTCAACCCTCTTTGTTATTTAATATTAATTGTATTTAGTGATTATAATTAATTATTGTAGATATTCGAATTTGCCAGTTAATTTTCTATCTATGGATCAACAAGTTAACTTTGCGTAGATTAACGTCAATTAAATGAGGGAGAAAATAGGCAACAAGAAGGAGTTGTACAACTTTCTTACTTAAGAGTGCAATGCTTATTTGCCTAAGATAGATTGCACAAACATTTATTTTCTTAAAAGTATAATAAATGGAGATAAAAATGTAAATATTCTTGAAATAAACCTCTACAGTACTTAAAAAGAAACGAAGTGATTATTTCAGCTGTGCCATAGATTGAAGGTCTCACAGCAGACGACTTTATTGGTTATGGCTAGCAAAATAATTTGATTCTCAGCTTTTTGCCAGACCAGTGCGACTGGCTGCACCTCGATAAAAGGTGGATATGTGATGTCATGATGTCCTTAGATAGAGAGGGCATTAGTCAGATGATAAAGAATGCTAAAGAGTAGAGAAGAGATAGAATCAATAAGAGTTAAAACCTGCTAATCAACATGCGACCTGAGTTTGCAGAAGCATTATCGAACTCCCTAACATTTAGCTGTAATTATTTCATTCTCATATTTATAGAGCACAGAGGAAGGTCTGCATTTTTGCTGAAGCCGTCTTCTTAGAGAAAAAGGCGTCAAAAGGAAATGGAGGAGGTCAAGGTAGAGGAGGGTCTTCTCAATTAAAGCAAACAGAAATATTTAGAACAGAACAAAAGAGTAAGGGAAGAGGTTACCTAACTATAAGAGTAGTTAGAGGAACTAAACGAGTACAAGAGCTTATTCACTCATCTCCATCAAAGTGGAATAATTAATGAGGAAGGAAATCCACTAGTTCAGGCTCCTCGTTTTGACAATATGAATAATTGAAGATTAGAAGTGAAGAAAATTTAAAAGGGAGCAGTTAAATTAATTTATTTAAAAATTAAAAAGCTTTTTATAAAAGAATATAGTCAATTTACTTATGAGCATTAGTAAAAGTTTAAAACAAGATAAAAAGCGTTCAATTCTTTAGACTCCTTCTCGTAACCCTCTTTTAAAGTAAATTAGTTTTGCTTCGTTTCATTTCCATCTCTTTATCTAAGCTAGCTTCGATTTTAGAAGTGTCTTGCTATTTTATCAATTAGGGATTAACATCACCAGTGCCCTAATTTGCCAACTTTTTCTTGTGTACTCTTTCATGTTTATCTCTGAACTTTTCAGACCTTTTATTGATATTATTAATTAACTAACTGCCACGTATCACTTTAGCTGCCAATCTTAAGCTTTTTATGATAATGTTTCTAGCTTATCTTAATAGCTATCTTCGTCTGCTTGAACGCTCAGGATGGATTCATCTGTGTTTTTATTAAGAGAACCTTATAAATTTTGGAGAGATTTATCAATCTCTGCTAATGGGCGAGCATCTAGTAAACTTGCTGCAAACTAGGAAGCCTCAATAATAGCATTTTAATCGCAGTTATCTTGGCTATCGCTTAATACCTCCCTCTGCTCAAGAGATTTGATTTAGTTAGATAATTATTATTACTCTAATGAGTCATCAGTTTAATAAGGCTTTTCGAGGGCATCAGGCTTTTAAGCTTTTTTCTCTTCATTATTCAAGCTCAGCATTGTTTAGAGTTTTGAAAATCTGATGTGGATCTCATTCTCCAAAAGTTCCTGTCTAATCGAGATTGCCTACTCAACCGTATCCTGAGACCCTCCTAGCCATATAAGCTGCCTCCATTGGCCTTTGTTTTCGAGCCTCCCTACTCTGCCTATGATTTGATTTGTCGATCGTTTAGAAAAGATGTCCGCAATTATTAAGTAAATGCCCCCATTAGCTTCTATTTCTCTCGAAGACTGAAGATCTGTACCTCTACCTTGAAGTTCAGAAAGAAGATAAACCCCAAATCTCTTGTTTGAATTTTTAACATTAAACTTTCCTTCAAGGTAGGCATCTGTTTTACAACCTTTTATGCTTTTGATACTATAAAATTAGAGTTCTCTGAATTTCTTAAAGTAGGCCTCTATTATCTGGCATGCACTCCCGGCTACAATCACGACAGGGGTTAATATTGTTTATTTCATAGAAAGCTCGTAAATAAACTTGCAGTATTCCTGCTGTGAACTTGTGAAGAGCATGTCTGGGCAGTGAATCTTTTTATCACCTTTCAATGAATTAAGAGCGGGAAACTTAATCTCCTATTACTTGAATGCAACTTTCAAGCAGATTTCTTCTTTCTATGATAACTGCGACCCTGTCAAACCCACTAGAATCGATGCCCTTTGAAGGAAGGTTATAGTATCCTTCATTTACTAGGCACTGCTGTCAAACATAATCCAGTCATATTCGTCAACCACAACGATAGTCTCTGCTAGTTGTAAAAGAAAGCTATCATCAAGGCAACAATTTTCGACACTTTTGGGTCATATAATACACCCCCAGTTTGGTCTCAAATTGATTATGATTAACATTAAGCTTGCTGCTCGCAATCATGTTTTGGTATCTCGCAGCACAAGATAGTCGCTTTTGCCAATTATTATAGTACTTTTATTATGCTTTAGCGTGAGAAGGACTGCCAAGGAAGAGCAGAGCAAAGTCTTGCCATTTCCTATTGCAAAGTTTAAGTAAAAGTATTTTCTTTCAGACCATAAGATAAAACTAAGGCAAAGTTTTTACAGAGTGAGGAAGCCAAAGCCAAGTAGCTTCTCAAGTGCTTATATACCTTCATTTTAATTTATATGGCTTTCTTAGAGGGCACAGCAATAAGTGTCGACAATTTTATTATGCTTATTAAGCTTTTTGAACTTTCCTATCATTTTATAGAACTATTAACAAGAAAACTCGTCAATCTTTTTGGGATTTTTTAGTATTTGCTTAATGCAAGCTGTATTTCCATTAATGAGGTCCGCAATAATGTCTGGCCTGTTCTTTACACCTTTTTCAAGTTGAATAGTTACAACTTAGTCAACAACTTGAATAATGCAACTAAGTTTACTAACCCAATTGAGATTCCTTTCTTTAAGCTCTACTGAAACTTGAGCGATGAGCAAGGAGAAGTCTGATTGATCTAGGTAGTCCCACTTCTTGATAAAAATGTTGCTGATATGATTGATCATTTAATCCAAGTCTTTATATGTACTAGATTGACTTAATGCGCAAATTTGGACAAAGTCGCCAACCACATTAATTGGAATTTCCCTTACTAACCTCAACCCACAGTCTTATTTCAAAACTTGAATAAAGGGTTTATTAAGGCATTGTAGTGTGTTTGGTAAGAGTCTAACAACTTGCGGATCTATTTTGAAGAGACAAAATGTGCCTGCCATTAAAGGAATAATTCCAATATTCTTGCTGTCTAGCAAGACCAACTCATCTGAAAGTTTGGAGAAACTCTCCACCTCATTGATAAAGATATAATTAGCAAGACCCAAGGTTTATTCTGAGTTGGGTCATTGGGCTAATAAAGTCATAGAATTTTGAAGTAAGTCTTCGTTTACTTATATAAGTTCATTTCTATAATAAAGCAAAGACTATACAAACAGCCTAGTTTTGACCTAAAGGTCGAGCTTTAAATTGAGATTTAACTCATGTATAAGCCCAAACATGCCATCGTAAAAGTTAGAGGAGCAAGTTGTTTTAAGGCTCATTAAAAATTCAAGCAAGCTTTAACTATTTCTGAGGCATAATTGCTCGAGGAACTGATACCTCTCTTAAGGCTTTAAAAGCATGTATTCCCTCAAGTAGTTGCTTGTGATCTCAGATTGGATCTTAGCTCCGTAATTAGCTTGAGGAGTCAAGCTGCTCTACCCATTCAGCAGATCTGAGGACTGTATGCCTTGCTTGTTGGTAAGTCCATTCATTTAAGATAAGTCTAAAACAGCATTCTATGAGCTTTCAAAGCCTATAATAGACTTTGCTTTCTAAGATTTTGAGAGATTCTTCTGAGTCTTGTTGAGTACATACTTGCTAATAAATCTTGGCAAATCCCTTGAGTGCCTGAGTTTAGAAAACTCTTCAAGCTCCAATAAGCCTTCGATGTTGTAATTGTTATTTGGTAATATAAGCTTTGCCTTATCTATGAGTTCAGGATACTCGGCTCCTTCATAGACGGACTTCCGACCCCTCTTTTTAGAAAAGTCTTTGACCAAATTTTCACCTAGAATTGGGTGACTAAATGCAGGTGTATCAACTTATGATAAAATTTAAGTCTATTCAGTAAGAGATTTTAAATTTCTTTGATTCATTAGGTTAACCTAAGACACAGAATCCTATGAAAGTTTTTAGTCTAACTCGTTGAACATATTGATGGTTTTGGTGTTTTGAGATTGGCGGCAAATTTTTAAATTTAAATTAATAAGAATTATAATTAAAATTATTAGGCTCTTAATTAAGTCTTAAATCACTTAAATAGGCTTTTAACCTGATAAAGGCTCAATTTTGAGAGAATTATGGAAAGTTAGAAGGCTCAACGATAAATTTAAGGGCTAAGAAGTTTTCAATGTCTGGGCTAAGGATAAGTAAGTCAAAAAAGGCAAATCAAAGTTGAATTAATAATTTACGAGGTACCGCAATGAAAAATTAAAAAATGTATTTTGCCGGCAAAAAAAACACCAAAAGCTTAATTAAAATACTCAAATTAATAAGAATTATTTAAGAATTTTTAATATCTTCTCCAAGAGAAAGCCAAATTTTGAGGAAATTAAACGAATGCAACGCTAGAATTATACCAAAGACCCCGAAACCCCATAATAATAACTAATCCTGGATGAACCCAGCACTATTTTAGGTTAAAGGGGAATTTGAAAGTCTGATCAAAACACAGTCACCCATTAGATGGTATATCTTTCAATTAGAGCCAACCAAGACACTAAAAGAGCCCTAAAATGTAATGCTAGACTTTCCAAGCAGGAAATTAGTGCTTGATAATCACTCAGGGCTTAAAGTGGGACAAATTCTCAGATTTGATCGAACTACTCACAATTTCACTTAAACTTATTTTCTAAATGCTTTCTTTACCTTGTATTAAGAATTTTCAAGTTTGTATATGAATTTAAATACCACCTTACACTTAAAAAATTCTACCTTATATAAAATAACTATAAATTCCTTTTTATGAAGATTTATAATGCAAATAAATTGTTAATTATTATTTTCTTAAAACCCTCCAATAACCCAGTCATTTAATTTATTCATATTCTTTATAAAATATTATAAAATGTAGACATCTCGATTAATCTATTTAAACAGAAAAGACCATTACATATTTATAAAATATCTTCTTTATGACATTAATATTTTTTAAAAAAAAATCTTATTGAATTAAAATAAATTATTAAATATATATTTTATAATAAATTAATGAGTATTATTTCCTTAAACAAATAGATTTGTCAAAAAATACAACATTGATCATTTTATTAATATTTTAGAAAATTTGAAGGAAAATAATTTAGTTAATTATAATAATAATAAAAAATTAAATTTTAAGTTTTATTTTTAAGAAATCCATACCTATCTATAATTTAGTATTTTATATTAAATGTTAATTTGAACTATTATTATAGAATGTGACAATTCGAAAATTTGTTCTAAATGCTCTGCTTCTAACTCTGCAACCTGTACATAGTGCTATGACATAGATTCTACTTCGGACATAGTTAATATAAAGTTATTATAATAAATTATATAAAAGTATATTTATAAATTTTCATGTATATTTTGACACAACTTGCAGTATTATTAGATATCAACGTTTTTCTGATTTTTAAATATAGCTAGGTAAACCTAAATTAATTACATTCTATTATTAATAAATGGAAAATTTAAGTTTTTTCATTCTCAACATACCAGACAGCAAGTCTCTGCACTTAGACAAAAGTTATTTAAAATTATAACATAAATAAGAAAATTAAGAATTAAAATCCATAATGATTATATAACGTTAGTAAAAAACTCAATTGTATTTTTAAAAATAATATATATATATATCTTATTCTTTTATTTAAATTTTTTAGGGTATTGTATCTATTAAGAAATTTTTTAAAAAATAAATTGAAGTAATTCAATATTTATTCAAATAAATCTTTAATAAGTCCAATATAATAAAAAGCATAAAATGCTATAAGCATTTAATGAGTTTTATTTATTCATTTGTAGACGACTTTATAAACTATAATTATGATTATACTGTAAATTCTTTTGAATAGTTTAAAATAAAAAGTAGCAGTTGCTGGATATACATATTGCACCTAATGCAAAGATGGATATTACTTAAAGCCGAATGCTGTATATAACAGCACCTACAACGTAAATTTGCCTTCTTGTGTCTAGTGTAAGTTTCCACAACTTATCTGATATTAAGCAGTTGTTTAACCTTTAATTTTAGACACTGGAAGTGGAGTATGCTTAGAACCCTCCTCTTAAACAGCTTGTGAAATTTGTGATTATAATTATGATGAAGTGACTATATCAGGGACTTAAGTTTGCGGAAGTAAGTTATCATTAAATCATTCATTTTATCTTAACCTTCTACGTTATATAAAATACATACCTTAACCTAAACACAATTTTACAATATAGACTGTCAAACTCTGAATACTTTTTATCCAGATGCTGTGAGATGCTAATTGACAAGCTTAACTGCAATTACCAAGCATATCGCTTGTCGGGATGGATTTGTAAATAATGCAACTGGCAGGTGTGTTTCTAAACTCATCGATAAATTATAGCTATTTTTACATCTTTTTTTTTGGGTAAATTTAGCTGTCCAACTGGGTAATATGGACAGGTTGTTTTTAACAGAAGAGGGCTAGTTGAGAGTACCTATTGCATAGCCTGTCCTTCTACATGTTATGAATGTAACAGTGCAACTGAATGTACTTCTTGCAAGAAGCAATACTTGACAATTTTTATATTAATGTAGTAAACAATTTAAATTCTATATTAAGAAGCAATACTACCTTGATACTGGAACAACCTACAGAAAAATGTCTGGTACTTGTTTGAAAAAATTTACTACAGTTGTTTCAACTACCTACTATGTAAATAGGTATATAATTTTTCTATTTACAACAAAAAAATAAGGAATTTAATTCATTTCTTAAAGTATAAATTTATTCTTAGCATTATTTTGCCTCTCTTATAATGATTTTAATAGGAATTAAATTATAAATTGATTGCGATATTTTATTTTGATTATTATTTATTTATGATTTTGAGCAGTAAATTTCAAAATCTTTCTTAATAATTTCAGTTTTTATTTATTATTTATCATTTTGTCATTAAATTCATTTCCAAATTTATATTGTAACTTAGTTTTGCTTTTAAGCAAGTAATCTAAAAAGACCACCTGGATTACTGTAACCAGAGTTTTCACTGTATCGTGAGTCTTAAATTGATAGTGTGCTAGTTTAATACCATAAGGAAATTATGGGTCAAATTTAAATATAAAAGTTCTTAATCTTTTTTGTTTGATTTTTACATATAAAAAATTAAATAATTTACTTTTTTATAAACTCTGAAAACCCCCCCCCCCATAAATTTCAACTATTGTGCCTCCAACTCCATAATTAGTGATAAAATTAGCATTATTCAGTGTCATTGTAAAATTAGTGTTTGCTGCTTGTGCCTATACTTAAGTTAGAGTATTATTAACATAAAATAATCCTCCAGTTTATTTATAAGCAAGAATCATATTATCAATCAATTAAACATAAGTGTAATTTCAATTTATTATGTATATATAATATTAAAAAAAGTTTACATGTCTGAAACAACCAAGTTAATCAATGAAATTAAAATAATCTAATATATATTGCTAAAGGTAATTCCTTAGAATAATTATTTAAGAATGTTGGCTTTCGAATATAATGTCAACGCATTGCCAAAGTTGCTTGACGTCATATATACGAGACCATAGAGTCCCTTTTAATATCTGCTACTTATAAAGCTTACACTCAAGATAGAGGAAGATGTTGATTTTTAATTTATCAATTTAGATTTATAGAATGAATTTCATAACAAATTTAATTGTATTTTATGACAATCCATCTGAAATGTAAATAGTAGCACCAGGGTTCTAAGATGAAGTGGCTGATTCTGAATGTTAATTTGAATCGAAAATAATCGAGGTTTAAATTGGATTCTTTAGATATATAAATTTCGTTATTTATAAAATTTCAAAAGAGTTTAAATAATACATTGCTATTTTGTGATCGAAAAAGAATTGAATATAAGAATTCTCAATAATTTTAGTTTAAATATAAAAATTCTTAAGTTATTCATTTTTGTAAAAAATATTTATTTCATTTTAAATGACTCTTTTATCAATTAATTATAAAGATATACATCCCCGCCAAGTTAGGCATATCCATTAAAGAATCTATTATTGAAAAATGATGTAATTGTACATAACTCACAATAAATCGATCCTCCATTCAATTCTATAATGTTTCTAATATATGAAAAATAAATAATGAAATATTATGTAGTAAATGCATAGTTGTACTTGAAAGTGTTATTGATAAATTTGATATTGTTTTCTTTTAGCTAGTTTGCTACTATATTTATTTTACATTAGGTAAAATTCTAAATCATTCTAAATACCTATTTACTTTCTAAAATAAGAGTTTTAGTATTTCAGTATAAGAAGTTATATAATAAATTTTAGAATTTTTAATATTATATATTGATAGCAGCTCCCTGATTAGATCTTGCACAGTTTATAAACTAATTGTTGATAAAAGTTGCATTTATCGATTAACTTTACGACTATATTTAAAACACTGAACTTTAATGAATTATTTTAGTGTCAACTCTTAGCGCCCCTATTTCTTCATCGAAATCTGTCTCACATGTATTTATTAGAATAAAATCACATATTAATATTGCACCCTTTTTGTATTTAACATAATTTAATTTAATCAATAAAAGTAAGTCAAATTGGTTTTCATCTATATGTTTGATTATATAATAATTATCACATTTCTAAATTCATTTTTAACAATTTTCATTCTGAAAAAAATATATTTGGGTTTAATTTCTATAATATTTAATTTCAAAATTATGTGAAGATAGAGTTTTAAACTGTTAAGATAAGAGGCAGATCTCGATTATTATAGTATAAAAATCTGCCTCCTCCATTTACCAATAAATTTATTATTTTTTTAAATGTTAACAATCTTTTTTACTTTTATTCTTTTAAAAGATTTTAGCAATAAATTATATTTTACATTTTAATTCACTCTTTAAATATTATAATTCTTTAAAATATAATTAATATATTAAAATATTAGAGATTAGTTGCTGTTTATTAAAGAGCTGAGAAATCTTTAACATTAAAATTATCTAAAGTGAGTTCACCTGCAGAGACTAAAGAAATACCTCCTCCAAACACTAAATTTATCATTTTCTCTTTATTTAATATTTATAAACAATTTATTTATATTTACTTCTTATAATTAAATACTAAATTTGTGTTGTTATTTCCAGAGAAGAGCTCTGTTATAGTGAGATCTGATATTGAAACTTTGATTGAGTTTACATTTATCTTCATAATTGTTGAATTGCTCAGCGATCCCCAAGTGAATATTTAAGAAGAATTGTAGAAATTTGAAATTTACACTTGAGTTGTAGTAGGCTCCACTTCATTTAATAAATTTATTGAAAAATTATCATTTGTAGTCGGTGAATATTAGAGGTCATATAGGGTACCTCCAGCTGCGAAAAATAATTAATAATATTCAATAAATAATAAAAATAATTGTACAAGGTTTAGTTACAGACAAAGAATGTAATTTTTTAAGAGATAAATGTTGGAGTAATCAAATTCCATAATAATATCTTTCAATGAAATTGTAATAACTTAAAAACAATATGATTTTTTAGAAATAAATTCCCTGATGTATCTATATATGGTTTCTTAATTCTTATAGCTACGATAGGAGCTTTTGAGAAATAAGACTCTCCATAAGGGTTTTTTCTGTTATGATAATTGTAATTGTGATTGTGAAAGTAGATAATATCTGCATTAAAATCTAAGAATGGAATTCTAGAGTAGAAGGTTTTATTTATGATTTTTGAATCAAATTCAATACAAAGTATGAATAATGGCTCCTTAGTGTAAATCATATAAATTTCTCATTGTTTTAAATGAAATGTTTGACATCCTTATACTAACAAATTAGTCATATACACATATTTTGCATAAATGGCATTAGGATTAGAAAAGTTTGGCATTAAATGGTATTCTGTATTATAAGTGTGCTTTATATATACTACTTCAATGAAAGCTGATCTGTTATAATCAATAGCAGATGATTGTATATTTGATCTGAAATATACGTTTACTCTATCATCAAGATTGAATTTTATAATTTTATTGAACTGTTTCACCATTTTTTTGGGGAAAATAAATTGAAAGGTGGGTTACAAAACATTATTAAAAATTACCTGAACTCTACTATTTAATCTTTTCTCACAATTAAATAATCACGAAAATTCATAAAGATAGTTTAAAAAAATAAGGTTTTTTAATTTTATTAACATATATTATTTTACTTTAAATTTAATTTTGAATTTGGCAATGGTTATTTTTAATGAATACCCAATTTTTAATATATATATTTATATATTAATTTTCATTTTAAATCCCTTATTTATTGATAAGAAAATAATATTTATTTTGATTGAATCTCATGAGCGGATATCCAAATCCATTAGCTCTATCATCGGTTTGTAAAATAGTTCCTTTTATTATACTTTTAACATAAGCACAATTTACTCCATACAAATTTTTAAAGTTAAATCTGTCCATTTCTAGTATCCCATAAAATTCTTAAAAGTTGAAATTGTTTGCCCTCATTTAACATTATAATTAATTTTTCAATTTATCATAAATGAAAATTTGAGGTGCTAATTTTGTCGTAACCAGTTTCAATAACAAAAGTCATGTAAAATGTAAGAAAATATTAAAATTATGTTTATAAAATGAGACGTTTTTAATCTCAATATACTAAACTTTTCTTAATCTGAAAATACCCTAGCTTAGCAATTAGCCGGGATAAGTATTTGGATTTTTCATCATTTCTGCAATATAAAACAATTAAAAATCTTTTGAATATTGTGAAATTATTGATATTGTTAAAAAAATTGATTTACTTATTTTCATTCTAAAAATATTTTGCCCAAATCCTATAATAGGGAATAAATTAATTAGCAAATGATTAAAATAGACATAAATGAAACTCTGCTATATCTCGACTCATATTACATAAAAATAATTAAATTAAATTTATTATTAGAGTGAGGAAAATTGATGTGAAAATATTAAGATACATATTTTATTTAAAGAGCAATTAAAATTATAATTTAATTATGCAAATAAGACTAAGTTGAGAATTGCATATTACTAGATTATATGAGCTTTTAAAATTTAAAAATTCATTAAGATTTCTTTAAAAATAAGTATAAAGATATAATTAATTTTCAGTTTCTAAAAATCACTGAACAAATATCTGAATTTTTAAAAAAATATATATTCATTAAGTTTTAGGTTTCCGGAATAGTTACTGATGATAAAGCTGTAGTATTTTAAAAGACAGGTGAATTTGCATATGCAATCATATCTATGCTCGAATCTCCATTATATAACTAATAATCATTTAAAATTGAAATTCTTGGCAATCCTGTAATTTGAAAATATTTATAAATCTTAGAGATTTGCTTTTTATAAATAATGCAATGAATCTATTGAAATAACTGTTAATTTATTAAAAAAGTCAACAAATAAATTTTATCAAGAAAATTAAATTGAATTGACTAAAATATTTACAATAAAATTGAATTAATATTAATATATAAATTTATTTACACATAGTTTAAGCATTTCTTACTAAATATCAACAAATTAAATAAATTAAAATTTTGTATAAGTTATTTTTCAACAAGTGCATAACCGCCAGAGGCTGCATTATTTTAACAGTTAGTTTAGTTTATCAAATTGATTCTGTAATCTATGTTATAGGTGTATCCGCTATAACTAATCTAGAATAGTTATTATGTATATGTATAGTTAGTAGCCACATAGCTTTCTTTCATAAATTTTATCATAAAATAAATTTGATAAATATTTATCTAACTTTCATTGGGAGAATTGGGGGGGGGAGTTTCCTGGTCTCGGTAATAATAAATAATATTTTAGGGAAATTTCTTGACCGATAAATTTTTATTTTAGAAATTTTTTCTTGCCAAATATTGATTTCTGACATTTTCAAATGAAATATGGCACAAATACTTTAGAGTTTTTTAATAAATTTTATTCTTTTGTTTTTATCATTATTTTTTTCTACTAATTCATGCTTATTCATTTACCATATTGTTTTATTTTATATTATTGTATGCAAATTTATCGTATGTATTCATACTTATATAGTAAAAAAACAATGAACACTCAATTATAAGAAGCTCTAATAAAATGCTATTACTATAATTATCTCATTGAAAAAAGGTTGTTATTAAAAATTTTAGCCCAGGAAACTCCCCCCTCAAGAATGCTATAATAATAAAATTTGAAAAAAATGATTATACAATAATCTTTCTAAAATATATTCTAAACTATAATTATTCATAATAATTATAAGTTGCACAAAAGTATCATTGGCATATGTAGGTTGCTCATTAAAATCTACACATTAAATCTCGATCAGTCCACCAGAGTATAAAGGGCACCCTTTATTCAATAAAATCATTGAAAGCTCAATTTGATAGCCAGTGCAAAATAAGTTGGCATCTGAGTCTGGAACAGTAATAAACTTTAAAAAAAATATTATATATTAATCTTAATTTTTAAACTCTTTCTCTTTATAGACCGACTTCAAATCTTTATAAAATATTTCATGAATGTATTTATATTGTAAATTAATATAAAATAGATATTAAATAATTTAATATAGTGCCAGTTAAAGTTGGCAAATTTAAATTATCTTGGGCTTATCCAATAAAGAATAAAAAATTTAATGGACTTTACAGCTGAATAATTATTTATATGATTAATTCAGCAAAATATATAAATTTTATTTGTTAAGGTATTATTTAATGAATTTAGATATGATTAATTACACTTGATTTATAATGCTCCGGGGATAAGTTAAAAATATATCTCCAGTTCTAATTCTTAATGATTTTTAATTTCAAATTGAAAGAGGCTAAGGTCTTTTAAATTGGTAAATTTTAATTAACACTATTTAATTATTTAATTTAAATTAAAAATAATCTCCCAATTTAATTATTATTCCTAATATTTGAATTAAATTCTTTTCCTCTGGCTCTAATATAAGCAACCCGAGCATCAAAGAACGAAAAGGTTCATTGAAAAGTGTTTTAACCAAAGAGAAATCTTTAATTACATTGAAATCTATCCTTCATATCTAAATACAGCATAATACAATTTATTATAATTTAATTCCAATTAAATTATTAGCAAACCTTTGATTACTGATTACTATCAAATGATAAATTATTTTAATTTTTTTAAATGTGTTCTTAAGCAATGTAAATATTCTTTCATGATTAAGAATTTTAATTATTATATATTAGGATAAATTATGCTAGTATTGTTTTTATTATAAAAGAATTTAAAATTTTAATTGTATTTAGTAATAAAAATCTCATTTGAATTACAGTCTTTGTGCCTAGTGATAGGTATCTCTCAACAAACTTAGTTTTATCCATATGTCTTATTCATCTGCCTACTTCAAAACCCCAAAACAATCTCAGTTGTTTGATTGAGTTTTTGATTGATAAAAGTAGACTATTCGTGCATACTTTATTAGGGTTTTATTTGGGTTTATGTAGGGGTTTAATGTATAAATATTAATATAGTATATTCAAAATGGGGAAATTGTAATTTTTAAATATAAATTTAAATTTAATAAATTAAAACAGCATCTAATTTGCTTGAGGTTTAAATAGAATTTGATTTAGTAAGTATACAAAAATGTCTATAAGAAATGGCCGTCACTATGCACCAACTTCAATAAAAAGTTGGAAAGTTCGAATCCTGCTTTGGAATTTCTTTTATTTTTGTTTTAAAATAAGTTCAAAATAATATTGGAACTCAAAATAAAAGAAATTCCAAAGCAGGATTCGAACTTTCCAACTTTT
>ARYC01009469.1:0-24168 GCA_000711775.1 Oxytricha trifallax | reverse complement strand
TCACGGTCATGGTCACCATGGTCACGGTCATGGTCACGTGGACCACGGAGGCAGTGACCACGTGACCATGTATCTGGTGAGTTGAGGGTTGGTCGTGGTCACTGCTCTATTTTGACAACATGTCGATGTGATTTTTACGTATACCAAGTTTAAGCTGAATGTTAGAATTTATGACAATTGTTAAATGAGATTGTATTTATTTGTTTTTTTCAATTTCTGAAGACTCTTATATAAATATATATATTAATTATGTTCTAATTTTATTAAACTAAAAGCAATCTAGTATTTTATTAATATTTAAATGTATAATTTACTTTTAATTTATATTTTTATTAATAACTTCCTAATCTAGTATTAATAACTTCTTTTATACATATTCAATTGATTTTTTTTGCATTATTATTACTTCTTGTTAATTTATAATTTAATATAATTCTATTTATAACAAGATCATGGTTTTTTAAATTATTAAATATATTAGTTATATGTTAAAATTAAATAATTACTATAGGTATATTGAAACCAAACTTAAAGCCATTCTTTATGAATACAATTGTTTTAGAGAAATCAACACAATTGCATTACTGAGTTTTAAGCTTTTTGTAAAAGGAATAAATATTTTATTTTTAGAAATAATAACTGAGTTTTATTACTTGAACTTTTATAAATATGGTGTACTCGAATATAATAATTAATAATATTCCTAAACAATTACAGATTATAGTTAAATGGAAAGAAATTATTAATAAAATACAAAATAGTAGGAAATATTATTGTTTTCCAGAAATACAAACTGTCGAGTATTATGTATTTTTAATTTAATTTATATTTAATAAATTTTAAAATGCAGTAAAAAATGAGACTTTTAGCGTCAACACCTCACAATGCAACTAAATTAATAGTTAGAATAATTATAAAATCTTTTACTTTTGATTTCTTTCAATGTCTTTTTATTAATAAAGACTTATATAGCAATATTATTGTTTGAATTTATAAGTCTGTGTTTAAAATTTGCTTATCTTGTTTAATATATAATAATCTTATTACCGATGATATAAAGCCTAATGTTTGAAATAATGAAGGGAAACTCAATTTATTTTAGGTATTGTGTTTTATAAGTGTGGTAATAGTATTATAATTAGAAAATAAGGTCTCTATTACTTACCATTTTACAAGATTTAACTTGAAATTCCTAGATATCAGAGAGATTTAGATTTCCATCATCTACTTTAAAACCCATTAATCTTACAATTATAAAAATAATAAAATGATTCTGTTATATTTAAATTACAAAAATATTTTCTATTTCAAAGATTTATGATCGATGTTAAAACTTTGCAGTAAGAATTTAATAATTCAATTCCGGTATCTTGAGATTCTTTTAATGATAATAAGTGTGGATCTAACACATACTATATAATAATATAATTATTTCTTATTATACATCAATTTTTACAGTTATTGTAGCATATTCAGTAAAAAATAAGATTACTCAATCAAAATTAAATTATAAAACTTTCCTCTACCTCAAAAATAATTGCATAGTAGAAGTGAGAACTGATACTTTACAAATTTATATGTGAATTCCTTATTAGATAACTTATAAAATTTTTATCTCTACTACTTATGAAAGAAGGTTAGTTTATAGCTTTTGTTCCTTGAATTTTTTCCCACTTAATGCTAATGGATTTAATTTTTGGTTATTTAGATTTGAATTAAGGAGATTAATTATGACTAGGTCAGAGATACTGTTAAAATGGGGCATGTAGTGATTAATCTACTTTGATCATTGCAGAAGTTTTACTTGGTAATTAAACTTACATAAACTTTGAACTTCTTTATATAAAGCAGAAATATGAAATCAACTTACAGATTTAAAATTAGATTTTTTAAAGAGAAGTAAGATTTAGGTGAATAATAATAAAATGTATTAAGTTAAATATAATATAATTGTAATAGTGTAAGCAAAACCATAATTTTATGAAGATGGTATTTCAATATAACTTTATAAAATATAAGATATTAACCAAACTAGAATTTATCAAATGTTTTAAAAATAAATCTGAGTACATTTGTTGGTTAAAAATAGAAATTGATCTAATTCATTAGATAAAGATACTAATGAGACACTCAAACTTTATAATGAAATAAATATACTATGTTTATCAAATTATTTTATATTATTTTTATAAACATCAATTTATTGTCATTAATCAGTAATTACATCACAGATAAATGGGAAATAAATTATGGATAATTATTTTATTTCCAAAAATATAAAGTTATTTGGTCTTTAAAGCTCTGAATAACGAAAGTGATATATCTTATCAAGCAATAAATTAACAATTAATAATAAAAATGAAATTGTAATTGACTAATAGTTAAGTTATCAATGACAAAATAGGAAATACTGTTAATTTACAAAATAAGCTAAATCCTTGAAACATATTAAACATTATAATTTATTGTATCAATAATAAAGTAGTAAAATAGTCCATGTTGAGATCTTTAGGTGAGAAGAAAACTATAATACATCAACTATAACAACTTGAACTAAGACAACTTCACAGCAACTTAAAACGAATTGATTAATGAATAATCTTACCAATATTTCATTCTAATTAATTTCAAAACCAGAGGGGGGCATTCTCATTAAAGCACTAGTTGTACAACTGCCTTCTTTATACTACATGTATGACATTTAATTTGTAAATTAATTTTAATTTTTTAAAAATTAAATATCATAAACTCTTAAATAATTAGTAAAATGTAAAAGTTATTGAAATATAATTGATTTCAATCTTTGTTATTATGGTAACTGGAGATCAACCACCTACAGCATCAAAAATGCAGATTTGAAGGAAATGAAGGCTATGGACACGGCCCCCTGGAAGAAACTTGACCTACACTTGCCGCAAAGTTAGCGATAGTGCTGAAGAGCTACGTCTTCAATCTTGGCTGCCTGGAAACACTAGATTCACTGATACCAGAGCTGATGAGCAAGAGAGAGGTTTCACCATTAAGTATACTGGTTTCTACCACTACTATAAGACCGGATACAACAAGAATGTCTTTGACCCAAAAAAATAAATAGAAAAATTAAGGCTAGCAGTTAAAGAGGGCGGACTTAGGAAACTCAACCTAATCTGTAGACTTTACATATACTTCAAACAAACTAACTAATCACATACAGGTATATAGTTACCATAATAACAAAGATTATAATTACCTTTAGTTGAGTGTATATTTAATATAGAGATCTCTAATTAATTTTGATCTCTTTTATTTATTTCACTCTAATTCACTAATTCACTATAATTGATTTCTAGTTATAAGATTCAAGTCACTAAGTGTTAAGTGAGAAAGGTCGTAAAGAGGAAAAAGAAGTGAAGAAAGCTCATAAGCTAAGCTGTATTTAGATTAAGTTTGTGTTAACTATAGATAAATACCCAAAAAAGTTTGCAAATTATACTTTATTTTTGGTTAACTTTACTGCATTATACTTTTAAAAGAATAAAATTTATGAATTTCATCTTATTACTTAAATCGTTAATAAATGTATAGATAACATACTTTAATATTTGACAGTTTATATAACAATAAGGAATTTTATTTCTTTAAATTATCATAAAAACTTGATTATATTTTTTTATATCATACTATAATTAATATCAATAATAATTTTAGGAGACTTTCGGAGTAATAAATTAAGTTTAATGACTTAATATTCTTAATTTATATATTATTGCTACGTTTATTATTTTCAATTGCCTTTACAATTTAAAAAATTAAAAAAAAATATGATGATATAAGAGAGGTAATCATTTTCCAGGTTAACTTTTATATAATATTGAAGAATAGTTTAAAGAAATTAAAAACAAAGAAGCAAGATTAAAAAAATTATGTTCTTTAATTATAAATTCTAAATTAAAATTTATAATATATCATTATTTCTTGATAAAACTTAAGTATTGACATTTTGGTAAAAAGTTACAATAAAAAGTTTTTATAATTTAAGTTCAATACCTAAAGATAAAGCAATTTTCTGACTTTTAATATGATAATCTAAAATACACTTTTTATACTTTTGTTATTTAATAATATGCTATCTTGTTTACAAACTAGTTGCAGTTGCTTAAATTATGAAATTAGCGGCTACACAAGACTTCATGAAACAACAAGGCATTTTGCTTAGTTCTAATAATGCTTTTACCATCATCACCTTCTTTGCTGAGATAGGCAGAAGAGTTATTTGGAATTTGCTTCAAAAACATGTACTTATAGCTGATCTTTATAGTATCGGTTCCCAACTGTTTTTTTTGACCTGGGTTGAATCGAGTGGAGTTGTAAACTAATTAACAGAAACTTTCGTTTGTTCTTTTTTTATAGTAAATGAATTAAGTTTTTTTTGTTTTATATATTATAAAATTTTTATATTATGATAGAAATATTCTTTTGATGTTGTTAAGACAGGATCTAGTTGAGAGAGCAAATGGAGTACCGTCGAGAACAATGATAGTAGAGTAATTGTAGATGAGCGTTATATTTTGTTGATAATAGTTGAATAAAATACATATAGAGTTGTAAATGTAAGTGTCTTGACCTGACAATTCTCCATTTCTTTAATCTATTATTAATTATTCTGGCTGGCTTAAGCCTCAGTTTTAATTCTGTATAGCTTTAAATAATAATAATAATTAACTATGTATTTTTTAAGCTATTTCAATAGAAATCAAATTTTTCAATTATAAAATTTACTTATAATTAAAATGAATTATCAAATTAATGGCTAATATTTAAAATTTATAAGAATCTATATATTATTGGCAGAAAAAACGAATTAATTGTATGCATTTTTAATTAAATTTGATCAGTAATAAGCATATCCTTGATGCACAAATATATTTAATAGTTATTATTATGATTTAAAATGTCCATCTACTTTGTCTATCATGACCCTATCTTTAAGACAATTAAAAATAGAAAATAACATTTTGTTGATTTTATTGTAGTTTAATTTGAGATGAACTTCATTCTAAGAACCTTTTTTGTTTGTTTAAGTCTTAGAGTTTGTGGAATCATAATTGTCTGTTTTATTTCTCAAGTTTTCTAACTGTTTCTTACTATCCCAAGGTTAAACGTCAGAATTAATAATTAAACTACCCAAAATTTACGTTATTTGATTCTTACAAAGTTACACAATAATATACATTAGTGCATAGTTCCACTACTTAGCTGAGTAAGCTACTAATACATTCCAAATTTAAATTGATTATTAGTAAATAAATTTAAAGAGTTTTTTTAATTGAATTAATAAAAAATATATTAAATCAATTCTAGTGTAATCTTATTTCTAGATCATCAATATTCCATAAATTATATTCTGCCTTATTTTTAAACTGTTCAACTAATTAGCCCCATAATTTAAGGATTAATTGCTTGCCTAAAACAAGGGAATAATTTTATGTACATCCTGTTTATACTATATGTGGCCAAAGTCCACTTAATTTTTATCTGAGAATTCTTGTTTAGTCATTATAGAATAATACTAAATTTAAGCTTCTTTGATTTATGATTTTTCTTCATTTTATATTAACTTTCGACTTCGTTAACCATTAATTATAACTTTTAATATTTAATTAAGAATAGTAAAAAAGACATCCAGTTAATAACTTTTAATTTTAATTAAAATAAAAACGACTTGAGTTAAGCATGGTTCATGATTTTTATAAGAATTGTTCAATAAATAATTAAACTTACAGAAAAAGCAAATAAATTATAAACTTGTTTTTCTATCTTTAGCCAGTATATGTGCAATCTAAAACTCTAAGAAATGAATGGAAATCTCTAAGGGTCAAAGTCTAAACTCTCTGATTTAATCGATATGTCCATAATAAGCTGTTATGTTCATTTTAGTTAAAATTTATGTAGCATAATTAGATAATTTTCAATAAAAATTCTAACAATAGAATATTATTGGAAGTACCTTTTAATATCTATTTTTTTGCTCTAAAATGTATCATCTATGGCAAAGTTCCATTCATCCTCACTTTTTTAAATTTCTTCAAAAATGAATTGATCAACACATTTCTTTCACTTTACTAGTAGACATAAATTTGAGTGATCATAGGTTTGGTCAGGTTAATCAATCAGATGAAAAATTAGATTTTAGATAATCCTTGAGATAAGTTGATTAAAATACAGCTTTAATGAGGAAATTATATCTGGATATATAAGCCTAATGCTTATATCATTCATTGTATTAGTTAATGTCTATATATTTTCTTTAAATGATTCTCTTGTTCACATAGGAGGATTTTTTGAAAATTGTTTTTCCTCCTTTATTTTATGTTAGTAGACTAATCAGCTGAATCTAAATCTTGTTAAAGTAAATAAAGCAAAAAAGCTTAGCGTTTTTAGGAATATTATTGATGGTACAAACCAAAAAACAATTCTATTAAATTTAAACTTATATTAGAGTATGTTTATTCACAGTCTTATGAAATAAATATTGATTTCATACCCTCTTCCTAAACCATACATATTTTATTAAATATACTTATCCCAATAAATATTCCTCCTTCAATTTTGTAAGATATATTAAATAATTAAAGAAATAATGCAATTATTTAGTTTAATCATTGAGCATCTGTATCGAATTTCCTATACAATATAGCTTTGTTAAGTCAGAATTCATATCTTAGAAAATACTGGGAAAAAAGAAAACTTATTTGGAATGTAAATTTAATAAATAAAAAACAATTTATTAGCTTCTTTAATATTTTTTTACATTTAATGCTTTAATTTCATCAAGTCATAGTCAGTTATATTTATAAAATTTGGATTAATTGTAGACAATAGCCCTGATCTTTCTTAATTTAATATCATAAGTTTAAATGGCTTTCTCTTAAACTTAAGTGTACTCACCATCTTATTTCATTAAGTAAATCTTTATTAATCATATTATTGCTAATACTATATTTATTATTTTGATAGCGAAATTATATGAAATGAAAAACTTTTGTTAAATTAAGGTAATATAAAAAGACAAACTAATTTAAAATTTGCTTTTTGTTTCGAATTCATATTTGACTTAGCATTTATTTTTAAAATCATTTATGTATCAATTAATACTTTAGTTTGTTGGAGATTTGAGTAGAATAATATAATCTTGTTTTAGTTTTTAGTTTGTCAGAGTTTTTTGAATTGCTTAGCTTTATATTTAGATTTAATAATAAAATTATAATCTTTCATAATAAGAATTTATATAAAGTTATTATACTATGTACATAAATCAATTATAAAGTTATACTGGACAACTTCTAATTTAATTTTGGGTTTAAGAGCATAAAAAGAAACATTTAGTTTTAAAACCAACTGTTTAGTTTACTTAATTTTTAAATCATTATCAAAGGATACTAATTTCTATTATGTTTTTTATTCGTTATACCAAAATAATTTAATTTTCAAAGAGTTGTTGGGATATAAAAAAGTAAATAAAGATATTGACTCTTAAATTATATAGTTAATTATTCATTTTTAATTTGCCATTTCATTTCAAATGAATAATAATCTTTCTCATCACAAGGCATTGTTTAGAGTTGTACTTAACGTATTATTATATTTATTCTTTGTTTATGATGACTTATTCAGCATATTTTGATTTTAGATTATGCTTAATCAGAAATAATTCTTGGCACTTCATGTTGTATCATTGTATTCCTTGTTGGTATACTTCATATTCATATTTTGATATCTTTAGGGAGATAGTATATATTGGACCTATTACAAGCATCAACCAATGCTTTGTTCGAAATTATTCCCATGTGACTATTTGCGATTCTTAAGATGTTTATTGTTAATAAATAAAAAGTAAAATACATCACTTTGTAAGATAATTGACATAAAAGGCTTAGCTTTCTCATGAATTTTTTCATCAGTGTGAACATAATTCATTTTTTGCTAGTCTGATTATAGATCTAAATGGATAAACTCTTTATTATAATGAGTATAATGAAATTAATTGTGTTTTAAATTTTAACCCAACATCAAATACTCTTCTAAAGTTAGCATTATTATTATCTTAACCTTTTATTCTATTTTCTTGAAAGTTGTTTGTTCTTAGATTCTTATTATAATTATTATAAAGGGTAATATACAAGAAGTGAGATAATAAATGAAATTAATTTAGACTATGTAAAAATAAGATTATAAAAATAACTTTCCAATTGAATTAAGTTTAACGATTAAATATAAGCTTTGAATAACAAATCAAACATTGAAAATTCTATTTATTATTAATTTTTACCTTTCACTATTAGTTTTTATTTTAGGGCAGTCTCAGCAATGAATCATTTAAGATCTTCAGTTTTATTAAAAAAATAGCCTCTATATTTTCTGGGAATTTTCCTAAAAGAATACTAATAATCACAATAACTGCAGCAAAAGTAATAGAAGTAACAATAGCAGAAGCAATAATTACACCCGCATAAATAATAAGATTTAATCAATAGGAATCTAGGTATCAATTCTAAAATAATCTTATTTGTTTGATTCATAGTTATAAGACCAAACATTGAAAATGATCATGAATATATTAATGATTAAAACTATTTAAAAATTAGTGTATTTAAAATTTTAATATTATCAAAGATTTCAAACTGACTCCAAAAAATGCTCTATTTTAATGATTTATTTTTAATATAGTTGTTGCTACTCTCAATATTGCTTCTCTTACTATTGCAACTGTTAAATCAGTTAAAGGTTATCAGTTTATTTCATTAAAATACTATAAATAGACTTAGTTAATTTTCTAAATCACGCAAATTGTATTTTGATAGAAAAGAAACGAATCAATGAATAAACATGTTTTATATTATTTAAAATGGATAATTTTTGCAAAATTATAGTTAATTACGGAATAATTTGATTCAGATAAATAATCATATTTATATATATAAATATAACCTATTAATAAAAAGATAGTTATCCCAATTAAATATAAATAAAAATTAATTTTTTCATTTACTAATTATTTATATAAACTATATACTTATTTAGTTTATTAGATATTGGATGGACTCTAAATCCTATCTATACTCTCAACTTCTTTAATCAAATCAGGATAGCGAGCTAAGTACAATGCAAAATTAAAAAACATAAAACGATTGATAAATTTATCTAAAAAACTTCATCATTTGTTGGAAAGTAGGATCCTATGAATCATATTACCACTAATTAGTGAAATAGTGTTAGCATACTAAAGATAAGTCTTAACATCAAGCTACTAAAGACCTTGTAGATTTAAGTAAGTGACAGACCAATTATTATAGAATTTCGATATGCAATTAAGGCATGTTAAAAACCAAAATCATTTTAATTAGATAAAAAGACAACAATTCTAAAAGGAAGATTTCAGTTTTTTATTTAACGAATTATCAATTAAAACTTAACTAGCTTTTAAGATCCGATGTTTATAATAGCTAGAAGTTTCAAGAAATTTTATTAAAATGTAATGAATTAATTTTAAAAAGGATTAAATTGATCTAAAAACAAAGGTCTTAGAGAGATCAATAACACCTTTTTATCCAACAAAATGGCTTTTGATATATATCTAAATTATAATTTTGAAATATTCAATACAATACAATAGATTAAAATAGTTTATGCAATTTTAATTTAGCCAAATATGAGACATACAAGAAATATGGAGAGAAAAGTATTTTTGATGAAGAAAATCAATATTCACTTATATCAATGTAAGATTTCTAACTAAATTAGTTCAAAAGTTAGTAAATTTAAATGTAGATATTTCAATAATATAAATAATAATAATAATAATAAGATCATATTGAGGTCTCTAGGGACCCCCGATCATAGTTAAGCATGGCAGCTTGTAAGGGTCTAGCCCTTTTAATAGTTTTGATTTTTATATGATTAAATAAAACAAAATCTTCCCAATCGTTCTCACTGTCTATTTCTGAATGATTTAGACGGCTTTACCAGATTGATCTTCGTATGCGTAAGGTAGTTTTTCGTATTCTCTTTCACTCCTTCCATTTCTTGTGTTTTGGTAAGTGATTTTCTCACAAATGTTAGTACTCTTATGAAGTCCATGTGTAGTTCTTTGTATATCTCCTTGTTTGGGTTGAATACGTAGCTATCATCTTCATAGACTTCTATAGCTTCTGTGATATTTGTTATGTGAGTTTCTTAGTGACTACCTACCTTTCCCCTGACTATATGCTCTACATGTCTTCTGAGGAACATTAGAGATTTCATATTATTTTGCTTTATAGTGAAGAGCTTCTTTTTGTCTTCTAGGTTTTTTAAGAAGATAAGGTACTTTTTCAATTGTTGCAGGGAGTATTAACCGAATTGTTATTCGTACTTTTGAAGTTCCTCTTCTTTTAGCAGAATGGAGAATTTAGGTTTCTCCTGAAAGGAAAGGATTTTATCAAGTGATGATCCTTCGGGGACAAACTACTTGAGTGGTTGTCTGGGCACTGATGTTTTTGGAGGTTGTTCCTCCTTCTTTTCTTCTTCTTATTCTATCATAATAGCGTTTGGTGTATGTATTATCGATTATGTTTAGACTTAGGTTTCAGTCTAGAACTCGATTATGTTTTGGCTTGTTGTACTTATCTAGTTAATTGAGTTTACTTGATTTTATAGCTTGGTTTAAACTTAGGATATTTATTGTTCAAGTTATGATATATGTTTAATCATCTTACTCTATTAGTTAGTACTATGTAGTATGACGTTATTGGTCAGATTCTAATGTAGTGTGTTGGTCAGAAAATTTTCTGATCCGAATGATACCGATCTGTGACGTACTTGCTCTCTTTGGGTATTGTATAGGAAAGGTTCGCTCTCTAGTGAGTAGTAACTTTCCTCAGTTTCAGAGTATGTCCAATCCGAGAGGGTAGCTTCTTTTGAAGAGCTAGCCTGTGTGCTTCCTTTGAGATTTTAGCGATTATTAACAGTAGTTGGAATGTATTCTCATTTTTATGTTTCCATGTGGTAAGGAAGTTGATTATGTGCCCAGTTGCTACTTGTTGTGGCAAGTTTTCATTACTTAAGTAAACTTGAAAGGTTTTGAAGCTCATTAGTAGGTACCAAGTCCTTAGAAGGAAGGATCATTCTCTCTTACTCTGTCTCGTACTGAGTCCCGAGTTTTATAGTTTTCAATAGATGAGTTGGTTGTCTTTGAGAGAGATTAGTATCATTGGTTGTGTTTGATATACCTTCGAAAGTGGGTAGCTTAGATTTTTTAAGTCAGATTTCGTCATTGAAAAATATTGGGTGGGAACTATTTAGTACGTAATTTTTAGTTCCGTTTTAATTTAATATTTTTCAATAATATTAAATAAAGGATAATCAAGCAAATTTTTGAATAATAATTAATCAATTAAATTTAGAATATTAATTAGCGGTTTAAATTTGTAAATTAATAACAGTACAAACAAAAATGAAAGAAATTGAAATAATAGGTCTCCAAGAAATTAATTAATTACAATAAATAGACAATTTATAAAATGATTAAACATAAAACCCATATTATATTGATTTGTTGAGGAAAAAGTTAAGCAAAATATTGTAGTATTGGTTATAATGGATTACTTACTAAAAGAATTTAAATATAAAAATGCTATTTAGTTAGACATGAAATGGGATGAGAAAAATTATAGAACATAGACTGTAAATATTGTGGGGTAGGATGTTATACGTGGTAAATGTATAAGCTATTGCCTTTTAATAAAATTGAGGAAAAAATTAGAGTTTTTAATTTTTTAAATATGGGAATATATAAAGAATTTATAAATAAAAGGTATCGTTTAGTGAAATAATTAACAGTAAGTACAGCAGCAATTCACAGTCAAAATAGATAATGTTACTTAATTCAATATATACTTATTTAAATTTTTATTCAATTAATAGATGTGAATGTTAATTGACTAAAGTAGATAAGTTAACATTAATAAGTTAAGAATAAATTCTATATAATAGTTTATAGAATTATAAATAAAATTTACGTTCAAAATATTATTCTAAAATAAAAATAAATAAAATGCAGAAAAGAATATTTATGTTCAAGTCAAAATAAAGATCTTAATTTATAAAAATCAAATTGATTTAATTTTACTTACGATTTTTATTTAATCTTTATAATTTTTAAGCTTTATAAAAATATTAAACATTGAAAAAAAGTAATTTCAATAAATAACTCATTAATACTTTTATCAGTTATAAATGAGAAGGCAAATGATATGGTATGGACTATAAATTAAAATAGAAATCGACAATTTTGAAAACATCTATTATTCAAGATTGTTAGGTTAAGATAATTTAATCAACAAGGCAAATTATTGCTGATGCTGATAAAAAGTAGAAAACACAATGAGTAGCTACTCTTCTAGATTTAAATAAGCAAATATCTTAAATATTAATAGCTTTTGATGTCTAATGAATACTGGATAAATTTTTATATATTTATTTTAATTTTCTTAGACCTCAAAACTCCCATGACTTCTTTGAATAAGGCTCTCCTCTAACTTTTAGTGTCTAGAATAGCTGTACGCCCCCGAATTAGTAATCGTTCTTAACTTCATGAATCTTTTGAATTGATAACTCCGGCATCCTTGATAAATTGCCTTATGGGGAGGACTATTATAAATGAAAGAAAAATCGGCGAATTTAAAATGATACAAATTTTATGATATTCGTTTAATTTAATTTTAGTTTAGAAATTATTTATTAAAAAGGTTGATTTAATAAGGTTATGTGAAACAGGACCCAAATTAGCTTCGGAAATTAATATTTTAATATACTTGACATATTTGTATTTTTAAATATTAAAAAAATTTCTAATTATAATAATTTCATATAATATATAATCTGATCTTTGTAGTAATGATTTTATTACAATAATAATGACTATTATATTTAATCAATTTTCGGTAATTAATCTTTACATATTTATCCTTATTAACTTTATACATAGAATAGAATATAGACTCTTATATTTATAATTTTTAATTTTAATTCTTATAGAATATGATTCTAAAACAATTTGTGTCACTTAATTATAAGTTATTTATGTGTCAACATTTGTATTTTGAGATTTTTTTGAATCTCAATACTCTTATAATTTCATTTTTATCTCATATTTTTATCTTAAGTCCATCGACAACCTATGATCAATTATTTGTTCTTCCTAACTTCATTTATATCCGGCGAGACTTTATAATTTAAATTCTCAATGAAAGGATTAAATATTCTCTCTTCATTGGTATGCAAGGTTTTAATCTTAGTGTTTACATGATTCTATTTTTTTTCGCTGTATTCTTTTCTTATAATGATAGAAAAAGAGGTAAAATGCTCACTTATATTTGTTATTTTTTATGAATATTAAAGTATATTTAAATTATTCTTATCAAAATATAATGAGTACTGATACTAATTTATATTTACATTGATATTTATCTTAGATTATCATGAAATTTAGAACAAATTAATCTCAAATATATTTTCTTTCAAATTGGAGTATGATCATTCTGGGATTGTAAAAATACCGCAAAAAATATAGTTTAAAAAATATGAAATAATCGAGGCGATATAATTATGTATTTATTATTTTTGTCTATTTAGTTAAAATATTTATTTAATATTTCTTATTTTAATATATATTTCTATTTTCTATTTTGTAAGAGTTGTTTATAATTTCATAATAAATTGTTAACGATTACTTATTTAATCATCATGCTTAGATGTAAGTTTACTTTAATAATATGATGACATTAACTTATGTCTAGAAATACGCTTTATCTTTTACTCAATTAAGAGCATAGTACGAACTTTATTTATATTTAAAATCATCTATGATTTGTTAAAGGCATACTATGAATTAGTCATTTACTACTTTCAAATATTATATGATTTGGTTTTAACAGAATATTTATTTTTAATAATATTGCATTCTTAAATACTTATTAAAACTTCTTAGTCAATTCATCATTAAATTACTTGTATTTTAATTTCTCATCACAATCAGTCATTTATAAATAGATTTGCGAATATTATTATATCAAAATATTTAATTTTAGAAAATAGGAGGTTTAGAATTACAATTTTATTTATTAATCTCATAAATATATTAATTGTTAACGGATTACTTTTTCTTTTTTAATTCTACTACAACTAGTACAATCAACAACAGTAACAACAGTTAAAACAACAGTAACAACAGCAGCATCAACAACAATAGCAGTGGAAATTGAAATTGACATGAATAAATATCATAAATATTAAGAGTAGTATTAATACTATAATTATGAAAAACAAAGAAAGATTTCGAAAGACCATAGTATATAAATTCTTATGAAGAATAATTTTCATTTTTTTGTAGAGCTGTAACAATATATATTGCTTATTTTAGTTCTTGATAATATATAAAAAAGCAAGAAATGATTCTATATAAAAAATTATATACATAAATTGCCGGAAAATAATAATTAATAATGGCTATAAATTTAATGACAGAATAAATAAATTACAGTAATTGGAAATGTCTTCTATAAAAGAAATAATTAAAGAAAATAATAATTAAAAATATAAATCATAAATAGATAAGACGAAACAAAAATATTTATTATATCTATTTAAACAATTACATTGAAAAAGAAATCTAAACCTCTCTAATCTTGCTAACGACAAATAACCTTGATTATAATGATAAAGTTATGTGTTAATTTGTACAAAGGAAATTCAATCTCATGAAACCATGGTCATAAATCTAACATTCAGCTTTAACTTGGTATAATATAAAATCACTTCGACCTGTCGAGGACCTCTAAAATCCACTCTAAGACTTTCTATTCTTGCTAATTACATTATAATGATAAATTTATGTGTTAATTTGTACAAAGGAAATTCAATCTCATGAAACCATGGTCATAAATCTAACATTCAGCTTAAACTTGGTATAGTATAAAATCACTTCGACCTGTCGAGGACCTCTAAAAACCACTCTAAGACTTTCTATTCTTGCTAACGACAAATAACCTTGATTATAATGATAAACTTATGTGTGTAATTTGTACAAAGGAAATTCAATCTCATGAAACCATGGTCATAAATCTAACATTCAGCTTAAACTTGGTATAGTATAAAATCACTTCGACCTGTCGAGGACCTCTAAAAACCACTCTAAGACTTTCTATTCTTGCTAACGACAAATAACCTTGATTATAATGATAAAGTTATGTGTGTAATTTGTACAAAGGAAATTCAATCTCATGAAACCATGGTCATAAATCTAACATTCAGCTTAAACTTGGTATAGTATAAAATCACTTCGACCTGTCGAGGACCTCTAAAAACCACTCTAAGACTTTCTATTCTTGCTAACGACAAATAACCTTGATTATAATGATAAAGTTATGTGTGTAATTTGTACAAAGGAAATTCAATCTCATGAAACCATGGTCATAAATCTAACATTCAGCTTAAACTTGGTATAGTATAAAATCACTTCGACCTGTCGAGGACCTCTAAAAACCACTCTAAGACTTTCTATTCTTGCTAACGACAAATAACCTTGATTATAATGATAAAATTATGTGTTTAATTTGTACAAAGGAAATTCAATCTCATGAAACCATGGTCATAAATCTAACATTCAGCTTAAACTTGGTATAGTATAAAATCACTTCGACCTGTCGAGGACCTCTAAAAACCACTCTAAGACTTTCTATTCTTGCTAACGACAAATAACCTTGATTATAATGATAAAGTTATGTGTGTAATTTGTACAAAGGAAATTCAATCTCATGAAACCATGGTCATAAATCTAACATTCAGCTTAAACTTGGTATAGTATAAAATCACTTCGACCTGTCGAGGACCTCTAAAAACCACTCTAAGACTTTCTATTCTTGCTAACGACAAATAACCTTGATTATAATGATAAAGTTATGTGTGTAATTTGTACAAAGGAAATTCAATCTCATGAAACCATGGTCATAAATCTAACATTCAGCTTAAACTTGGTATAGTATAAAATCACTTCGACCTGTCAAGGACCTCTAAAAACCACTCTAGGACTTTCTATTCTTGCTAACGACAAATAAGCTTGATTATAATGATAAAGTTATTTGTGTAATTTGTACAAAGGAAATTCAATCTCATGAAACCATGGTCATAAATCTAACATTCAGCTTAAACTTGGTATAGTATAAAATCACTTCGACCTGTCGAGGACCTCTAAAAACCACTCTAAGACTTTCTATTCTTGCTAACGACAAATAACCTTGATTATAATGATAAACTTATGTGTGTAATTTGTACAAAGGAAATTCAATCTCATGAAACCATGGTCATAAATCTAACATTCAGCTTAAACTTGGTATAGTATAAAATCACTTCGACCTGTCGAGGACCTCTAAAAACCACTCTAAGACTTTCTATTCTTGCTAACGGCAAATAACCTTGATTATAATGATAAAGTTATGTGTTAATTTGTATAAAGGAAATTCAATCTCATGAAACCATGGTCATAAATCTAACATTCAGCTTAAATTTGGTATAGTATAAAATCACTTCGACCTTCGAGGACCTCTAAAAACCACTCTAAGATTTCTATTCTTGCTAACGACAAATAACCTTG
The DNA here is from genome assembly GCA_000711775.1 of Oxytricha trifallax. Taxonomy (NCBI): domain Eukaryota; phylum Ciliophora; class Spirotrichea; order Sporadotrichida; family Oxytrichidae; genus Oxytricha; species Oxytricha trifallax. The sequence goes on along the minus strand of ARYC01009469.1, from coordinate 7,502 downwards.
ATTATATTGATAAAGTTATGTGTTTAATTTGTACAAAGGAAATTCAATCTCATGAAACCATGGTCATAAATCTAACATTCAGCTTAAACTTGGTATAGTATAAAATCACTTCGACCCGTCGAGGACCTCTAAAACCACTCTAAGACTTTCTCTTCTTGCTAACGACAAATAACCTTGATTATAATGATAAACTTATGTGTTTAATTTGTACAAAGGAAATTCAATCTCATGAAACCATGGTCATAAATCTAACATTCAGCTTAAATTTGGTATAGTATAAAATCACTTCGACCTGTCGAGTACCTCTAAAAACCACTCTAAGACTTTCTATTCTTGCTAACGACAAATAATCTTGATTATAATGATAAAGTTATGTGTTTAATTTGTACAAAGGAAATTCAATCTCATGAAACCATTGTCATAAATCTAACATTCGGCTTAAACTTGGTATAGTATAAAATCACTTCGACCTGTCGAGGACCTCTAAAATCCACTCTAAGACTTTCTATCTTGCTAACGACAAATAACCTTGATTATAATGATAAACTTATGTGTGTAATTTGTACAAAGGAAATTCAATCTCATGAAACCAGGTCATAAATCTAACATTCAGCTTAAACTTGGTATAGTATAAAATCACTTCGACCTGTCGAGGACCTCTAAAAACCACTCTTAGATTTCTATTCTTGCTAACGACAAATAACCTTGATTATATTGATAAAGTTATGTGTGTAATTTGTACAAAGGAAATTCAATCTCATGAAACCATGGTCATAAATCTAACATTCTGCTTAAACTTGGTATAGTATAAAATCACTTCGACCTGTCGAGGGCCTCTAAAAACCCCTCTAAGACTTTCTATTCTTGCTAACGACAAATAACCTTGATTATAATGATAAAGTTATGTGTTAATTTGTACAAAGGAAATTCTATCTCATGAAACCATGGTCATAAATCTAACATTCAGCTTAAGCTTGGTATAGTATAAAATCACTTCGACCTGTCGAGGACCTCTAAAAACCCCTCTAAGACTTTCTATTCTTGCTAACGACAAATAACCTTGATTATAATGATAAAGTTATGTGTTAATTTGTACAAAGGAAATTCAATCTCATGAAACCATGGTGATAAATCTAACATTCAGCTTAAACTTGGTATAGTATTAAATCACTTCGACCTGTCGAGGACCTCTAAAAACCACTCTAAGACTTTCTATTCTTGCTAACGACAAATAACCTTGATTATAATGATAAACTTATGTGTGTAATTTGTACAAAGGAAATTCAATCTCATGAAACCATGGTCATGAATCTAACATTCAGCTTAAACTTGGTATAGTATAAAATCACTTCGACCTGTAGAGGACCTTTAAAAACCACTCTAAGACTTTCTATTCTTGCTAACGACAAATAACCTTGATTATTATGATAAAGTTATGTGTGTAATTTGTGCAAAGGAAATTCAATCTCATGAAACCATGGTCATAAATCTAACATTCAGCTTAAACTTGGTATAGTATAAAATCACTTCGACCTGTCGAGGACCTCTAAAAACCACTCTAAGACTTTCTATTCTTGCTAACGACAAATAACCTTATATAATGATAAACTTATGTGTGTTATTTGTACAAAGGAAATTCAATCTCATGAAACCATGGTCATAAATCAAACATTCAGCTTAAACTTTGTATAGTATAAAATCACTTCGACCTGTCGAGGAATTCTAAAAACCACTCTAAGACTTTCTATTCTTGCTAACGACAAATAACCTTGATTATAATGATAAACTTATGAGTGTAATTTGTACAAAGGAAATTCAATCTCATGAAAACATGGTCATAAATCTAACATTCAACTTCAACTTGGTATAGTATAAAATCACTTCGACCTGTCGAGGACCTCTAAAAACCACTCTAAGACTTTCTATTCTTGCTAACCACAAATAACCTTGATTATAATGATAAACTTATGTGTGTAATTTGTACAAAGGAAATTCAATCTCACGAAACCATGGTCATAAATCTAACATTCAGCTTAAACTTGGTATAGTATAAAATCACTTCGACCTGTCGAGGACCTCTAAAAACCACTCTAAGACTTTCTATTCTTGCTAACGACAAATAACCTTGATTATAATGATAAAATTATGTGTTTAATTTCTACAAAGGAAATTCAATCTCATGAAACCATGGTCATAAATCTAACATTCAGCTTAAACTTGGTATAGTATAAAATCACTTCGACCTGTCGAGGACCTCTAAAAACCACTCTAAGACTTTCTATTCTTGCTAACGACAAATAACCTTGATTATAATGATAAACTTATGTGTGTAATTTGTACAAAGGAAATTCAATCTCACGAAACCATGGTCATAAATCTAACATTCAGCTTAAACTTGGTATAGTATAAAATCACTTCGACCTGTCGAGGACCTCTAAAAACCACTCTAAGACTTTCTATTCTTGCTAACGACAAATAACCTTGATTATAATGATAAAATTATGTGTTTAATTTCTACAAAGGAAATTCAATCTCATGAAACCATGGTCATAAATCTAACATTCAGCTTAAACTTGGTATAGTATAAAATCACTTCGATTCTGGTCGAGGGACCTCTAAAAACCACTCTAAGACTTTCTAATTCTTGCTAACGACAAATAACCTTGATTATAATGATAAAATTATGTGTTTAATTTCTACAAAGGAAATTCAATCTCATGAAACCATGGTCATAAATCTAACATTCAGCTTAAACTTGGTATAGTATAAAATCACTTCGACCTGTCGAGGACCTCTAAAAACCACTCTAAGACTTTCTATTCTTGCTAACGACAAATAACCTTGATTATAATGATAAACTTATGTGTGTAATTTGTACAAAGGAAATTCAATCTCACGAAACCATGGTCATAAATCTAACATTCAGCTTAAACTTGGTATAGTATAAAATCACTTCGACCTGTCGAGGACCTCTAAAAACCACTCTAAAGACTTTCTATTCTTGCTAACGACAAATAACCTTGATTATAATGATAAAGTTATGTGTGTAATTTGTACAAATAAAATTCAATCTCATGAAACCATGGTCATAAATCTAGCATTCAGCTTAAACTTGGTATAGTATTAAATCACTTCGACCTGTCGAGGACCTCTAAAAACCACTCTAAGACTTTCTATTCTTGCTAACGACAAATAACCTTGATTATAATGATAAAATTATGTGTTTAATTTCTACAAAGGAAATTCAATCTCATGAAACCATGGTCATAAATCTAACATTCAGCTTAAACTTGGTATAGTATAAAATCACTTCGACCTGTCGAGGGACCTCTAAAAAACCACTCTAAGACTTTCTATTCTTGCTAACGACAAATAAACCTTGATTATAATGATAAAATTATGTGTTTAATTTCTACAAAGGAAATTCAATCTCATGAAACCATGGTCATAAATCTAACATTCAGCTTAAACTTGGTATAGTATAAAATCACTTCGAACTGTCGAGGACCTCTAAAAACCACTCTAAGACTTTCTATTTCTTGCTTAACGACAAATAACCTTGATTATAATGATAAAATTATGTGTTTAATTTCTACAAAGGAAATTCAATCTCATGAAACCATGGTCATAAATCTAACATTCAGCTTAAACTTGGTATAGTATAAAATCACTTCGACCTGTCGAGGACCTCTAAAAACCACTCTAAGACTTTCTATTCTTGCTAACGACAAATAACCTTGATTATAATGATAAACTTATGTGTGTAATTTGTACAAAGGAAATTCAATCTCATGAAAACATGGTCATAAATCTAACATTCAACTTCAACTTGGTATAGTATAAAATCACTTCGACCTGTCGAAGACCTCAAAAAACCACTCTAAGACTTTCTATTCTTGCTAACGACAAATAACCTTGATTATAATGATAAACTTATGTGTGTAATTTGTACAAAGGAAATTCAATCTCATGAAACCATGGCCATAAATCTAACATTCAGCTTAAAGTTATTATAGTATAAAATCACTTCGACCTGTCGAGGACCTCTAAAAACCACTCTAAGACTTTCTATTCTTGCTAACGACAAATAACCTTGAATATAATCATAAACTTATGTGTGTAATTTGTACAAAGGAAATACAATCTCATGAAACCATGGTGATAAATCTAACATTCAGCTTAAACTTGGTATAGTATAAAATCACTTAGACCTGTCGAGGACCTCTAAAAACCACGCTAAGACTTTCTATTCTTGTTAACGACAAATAACCTTGATTATAATGATAATGTTATGTGTGTTATTTGTACAAAGGAAATTCAATCTCATGAAACCATGGTCATAAATCTAACATTCTGCTTAAACTTGGTATAGTATAAAATCACTTCGACCTGTCGAGGGCCTCTAAAAACCACTCTAAGACTTTCTATTCTTGCTAACGACAAATAACCTTGATTATAATGATAAACTTATGCGTGTAATTTGTACAAAGGAAATTCTATCTCATGAAACCATGGTCATAAATCTAACATTCAGCTTAAACTTGGTATAGTATAAAATCACTTCGACCTGTCGAGGACCTCTAAAAACCACTCTAAGATTTCTATTCTTGCTAACGACAAATAACCTTGATTATATTGATAAAGTTATGTGTGTAATTTGTACAAAGGAAATTCAATCTCATGAAACCATGGTCATAAATCTAACATTCAGCTTAAACTTGGTATAGTATAAAATCACTTCGACCTGTCGAGGACCTCTAAAAACCACTCTTAGACTTTATTTTCTTGCTAACGACAAATAACCTTGATTATAATGATACAGTTATGTGGTAATTTGTACAAAGGAAATTCAATCTCATGAAACCATGGTCATAAATCTAACATTCAGCTTAAACTTGGTATAGTATAAAATCACTTCGACCTGTCGAGGACCTCTAAAAACCACTCTAAGATTTCTATTCTTGCTAACGACAAATAACCTTGATTATATTGATAAAGTTATGTGTGTAATTTGTACAAAGGAAATTCAATCTCATGAAACCATGGTCATAAATCTAACATTCAGCTTAAACTTGGTAGTATAAAATCACTTCGACCTGTCGAAGAACTCTAAAAACCACTCTAAGACTTTCATTCTTGCTAACGACAAATAACCTTGATTATAATGATAAACTTATGTATTAAATTGTACAAAGGAAATTCGATCTCATGAAACCATGGTCATAAATCTAACATTCAGCTTAAACTTGGTATAGTATAAAATCACTTCGACCTGTCAAGAACCTCTAAAAACCACTCTAAGACTTTCTATTCTTGCAAACGACAAATAACCTTGATTATAATGATAAAGTTATGTGTGTAATTTGTACAAAGGAAATTCAATCTCATGAAACCATTGTCATAAATCTAACATTCGGCTTAAACTTGGTATAGTATAAAATCACTTCGACATGTCGAGGACCTCTAAAAACCACTCTAAGACTTTCTATTCTTGCTAACGACAAATAACCTTGATTTTAATGATAAACTAATGTGTTACCATGGTCAAAAATCTAACATTCAGCTGAAACTTGGTATAGTATAAAATCACTTCGACCTGTCTAGGACCTCTTTAAACCACTCAAAGACTTTCTATTCTTGTTAACGACAAATAACCTTGATTATAATGATACAGTTATGTGGTAATTTGTACAAAGGAAATTCAATCTCATGAAACCATGGTCATAAATCTAACATTCAGCTTAAACTTGGTATAGTATAAAATCACTTCGACCTGTCGAGGACCTCTAAAAACCACTCTAAGACTTTCTATTCTTGCTAACCACAAATAACCTTGATTATAATGATAAACTTATGTGTGTAATTTGTACAAAGGAAATTCAATCTCACGAAACCATGGTCATAAATCTAACATTCAGCTTAAACTTGGTATAGTATAAAATTCACTTCGACCTGTCGAGGACCTTTAAAAACCACTCTAAGACTTTCTATTCTTGCTAACCACAAATAACCTTGATTATAATGATAAACTTATGTGTGTAATTTGTACAAAGGAAATTCAATCTCACGAAACCATGGTCATAAATCTAACATTCAGCTTAAACTTGGTATAGTATAAAATCACTTCGACCTGTCGAGGACCTCTAAAAACCACTCTAAGACTTTCTATTCTTGCTAACGACAAATAACCTTGATTTTAATGATAAACTAATGTGTTACCATGGTCAAAAATCTAACATTCAGCTGAAACTTGGTATAGTATAAAATCACTTCGACCTGTCTAGGACCTCTTTAAACCACTCAAAGACTTTCTATTCTTGTTAACGACAAATAACCTTGATTATAATGATAAATTTATGTTTGTAATTTGTACAAAGGAAATTCAATCTCATAAAACCATGGTCATAAATCTAACATTCAGCTTAAACTTGGTATAGTATAAAATCACTTCGACCTGTCGAGGACCTCTAAAAACCACTCTAAGACTTTCTATTCTTGCTAACGACAAATAACCTTGATTATAATGATCAAACTTATGTGTGTAATTTGTACAAAGGAAATTCAATCTCATGAAACCATGGTCATAAATCTAAACATTCAGCTTAAACTTGGTATAGTATAAAATCACTTCGACCTGTCGAGGACCTCTAAAAACCACTCTAAGACTTTCTATTCTTGCTTACAACAAATAACCTTGTTTATAATGATAAACTTATGTGTGTAAATTGTACAAAGGAAATTCAAATCTCATGAAACCATGGTCATAAATCTAACATTCAGCTTAAACTTGGTATAGTATAAAATCACTTCGACCAGTCGAGGACCTCTAAAACCACTCTAAGACTTTCTCATCTTGCTAACGACAAATAACCTTGATTATAATGATAAAGTTATGTGTGTAATTTGTACAAAGGAAATTCAATCTCATGAAACCATGGTCATAATCTTATCAACATTCAGCTTAAACTTGGTATAGTATAAAATCACTTCGACCTGTCGAGGACCTCTAAAAACATCTCTAAGACTTTCTATTCTTGCTAACGACAAATAACCTTGATTATAATGATAAATTTATGTTTGTAATTTGTACAAAGGAAATTCAATCTCATAAAACCATGGTCATAAATCTAACATTCAGCTTAAACTTGGTATAGTATAAAATCACTTCGACCTGTCGAGGACCTCTAAAAACCACTCTAAGACTTTCTATTCTTGCTTACAACAAATAACCTTGTTTATAATGATAAACTTATGTGTGTAAATTGTACAAAGGAAATTCAATCTCATGAAACCATGGTCATAAATATAACATTCAGCTTAAACTTGGTATAGTATAAAATTACTTCGACCTGTCGAAGACCTCTAAAAACCACTCTAAGACTTTCTCTTCTTGCTAACGACAAATAACCTTTATTATAATGATAAACTTATGTGTGTAATTTGTACAAAGAAAATGCAATCTCATGAAACCATGGTCATAAATCTAACATTCAGCTTAAACT
>ARYC01009467.1:0-11010 GCA_000711775.1 Oxytricha trifallax | reverse complement strand
TTCTCTTCATTGCATCATTCATAAATTCCATCTTGCTTTAAGTTTCTATAAATGTTTATGAAATTTAATATTATGGATATCCATTCTAAACTTACTAAAATTTTACTAAAATAGGGAGATCAACTTGGAGGTCAACCTTGAAAAGAAAAGCGGAGAAGCATTGAAAAACTTGCTCCAAGTTTTACTGATTGATTTCCATTTTTATCAATCTATCTCCATTAAATTGCTCCTAATATTGTTTAATTATTTTAGGAGGTCCTCAAATTAAGTTCAAACTTTATAAAGAGTTAAATTTTAAGGTTAAAACTTAATTAAGAGCATTTTAAATTAAAAATTTTATAATAACTTTACCTCAAAATTAAGTTTAAACTTGATTTGGAGGACCTCCTAGAGCAACAAAACTTATTTAGGAGCACTTTAATTTACTAAAATGTAAAAAGAATACACATAAAATTTGTCAACTTACAGCTTTTTATGGTGATTTAATTTACTTACCTTTCAGCAAAGAAATCACCAGAGTGTTTTATACTCTTCTATTATAGTATACTTAGGTAGTTTTTATCATTATTATAATAAAATATATCAGGAAACTAAAACGAGCGCTAACCTTTTGAGAAGAGCAGCAGTACTTGGATCAAACGAATAAAAATTACCATTCCATTAACCAAAGAAAGGTGAGATCAGAGACGCTTGCACTTAGTGGGAGTCTACTTATGACACTTTTGACCATTCTACCTTTGAGATTAAAATATAAATTAAGAAGGAGGTCATCTAAGAGGCCGCACAAATTGAAGAGGAGGTTAAATAACCCGCCATAGAGAATTAATAATTACAAGCCAAAGTTGACTATTAATGCAAAGAATGCAATAAAGTTTTCCTCTACAAGTCAACTTTTAAGAGACACTTGAGAGAGAAACACAACGATATGGCAAAGTTATATCTCAAGCATTAAAAGAAAGATGGAAAGTATGTCTGTGAGTTCTGTGAGAAGCCATATTCTCATACTAGAGACCTCAAAGTGCACTTAAAGAAAAAGCACATTTAAAGTTTTGTCTTTATTCATGAACCTACAGGTAATAGATTCCTCTAGAAAAGAAGATCAAGAAACCCAGTGGAGTCTCTTAGAGTTAAAGTGTTGAAGTAAGTCAAAAAGAAGAAAGCAGTCAAGAACTTTCCAGTCTCTGAGATCAATAAAATCATGGTTAAAATAGAGGCAATGAAGATTCCCATATTAAAAATTATTGACTTAGATTCTTGCCTAGAAAGCTACCTCACTCTTGAAGATAAAATAGAGAAGAGAGTCATTACTGATGACTAATATGCTTACAAGATATATCCATTCAATTACTGCCTTGCTGATGACAAGTTCCAAATGGAATTTGCAAATGAGTATTATGCTCTTTAAAAGGCAAATTTAAATGAGTGCAGGCATATCATATAGCTTGATGCTATTTTACTTGGTAAAGATCATGTAGCCTTCAGGCTTCCATTACTTGAAATGACTTACAGAGAATTCTTATCTGACAATAGATGTCAGAGATAAATTAGCTATATAGTATAGCTGATAGTTGAAGGAATTGAAGAGCTTCACAAGCTAGGTTATGTTCATAGAGACTTAAAGCCAGAGAATATCATGTTGAACTTTCAGCCTCTTAGAGTTTATATTATAGACTTCAACAGAGCTCAAAGAGTGCAAGCCTCTGCATAAGGAAATGTATACGGCACTCCTGGATATTTCCCAGAGAGAGAGGATTGGAGAGATGGAGACACGTAATTGGATATCTGGGCTCTAGCAGTAATAATAGAGAGCGACATGCCAAGAAACGATTACTTTAGCTGCATGGGTGAGATAGATTCTAAGCAGAGAATCAAACAATATCTCGATAAAAATAAAATAAATGGAGGTCTGAGAGAACTTGCATACTCAACTATTATCAAGCCAAGCTAAGAGAATTAACAAACAATTGAAACAATTAAACATCATCTTAGAAAAATAAAATTCAGAGAACTGCCACATGACACTAAGCTTATGTTTGTGTGAGATATTTTAAAAACTATCTTGTTATACTCACTTAAAATATTAATATTTTAACATTAAACCCCTACATAAACCCTATTAAAACCCTATTAAAGTATGCACTAATAGTCTACTTTTATCAATCAAAAACTCAATCAAACTACTGAAAGGGTTTTGGGGTTTTGATTGTGTAAGATATTTGTAAATACAAGCAACATAAAATTAATATATCATAAATAAATTAAATTAAAATATAAAACAAAATTCAAATGTAACTATGGTATTTTAAGCAATTGCGAAGGCTATCTCTGTAAAATTAATGATAGATGGGTATGTAGCTTAGAATAATTAATGAAAATTAAATGGACGCAGGAAATTTTTGTAAGTAAAATTCAGTGATTAGCAACAAATTTTTAAAGTCTAAATCCTTGCCCCTTATAATAATTTAAATTTTTTTAAAAAGAGCAAACTTTATAGCAATTATTTATATTCTCTTCGTTAACAAAAGCCGTGATTGCTACCACGCTGAGTTTGTTGCCATTTTCATAACTTCCATTCGGGTACTTTTAGTCAAACACCTCTAAGATCTTTGAAGTTGACTCATAACCATCCATTATAGGCATGTTAATATCCATTAGTATAAGTTTATACTTTTTGTCGCAGCAATTCATTTCTAAACGCTTTTTAAAGAGTTCGAACGCCTGCAAACCATTATAAGCTTTATCTGACTTTATACCATACATTTATAATTAAAATAAATTTCTTAAAGTATAAGTTCAAGAGGTATAAGGTTGAACATACTATCGTCTACAATCAAAACTTGGGAATCGCAGTCACATCTGCAATCTTATTGCTTTTCAAGATCAAGGTTTAAATTCTTGTTCTCGCTAGATTCATTGTTTTAAATACATTTAAATACCCAATATATCAATTGTTTTAGAAAATTTTATTTTTAATGTGAAAAATATAGATGCACTTATTCTAGATAATATTTTATTTGGAGAGTGTTTATAAAATAGAAAATAAGAAAAAAACGTAGAAAAGATTTCTTTGACTATTGGAAAAATTATTAGAATAAATTCTAGATAATTTAAAAATGGGTAACAACAAACCTGAGAGTTTTTAAGAAAACATTTTGGATATATAATTTATTTTTTCTCAAAACTTAAATATTATTAGATCTTGTTAAATTCAAATTTAAATTATAGGTTTTGATTCATCTGTATTGAATTTTCCACTTTTCATTGATGTTGCTCCCTTACCAAATTAAATTTCACAATTATCAGGGTTCATAATGTATACCATACTTGACATCTCACCTTAATATAACTTTGACTTTAGGCTAGCAGTTTAATTTTTATAAGAATAACAGGATTTTCCTTATCTTTTAAATGTAAAATATAGAAAATTATTTATTTCAGTATTTTCCGAATTTTTCTTGCTTTGCTATCTTAAAAATGTTCCATCCGATTCTTCATCTTATTCAATTATTGGCTTGCTCAAAATCAACTTGCTCTATAGGCTTGAATATATTTTAATTAGTATTTTTATGATAAATTTAAGAATAATAATTATGTTAAATGTTATGGATTATAAATGCTCTTGTCTTAGTGAAGAAACTCAGGCTGAATTTAATTATTCTGATTTTAATTTTAAATATTTTGGTTAATTGGTATACTTTAGTACTCATTACTTTTTTAAATTCCTCTTGAGCTCTCTTCTTCAATAGTCAGTATAGGAGCTTCTTGGTTTATATTACTAAAATAAATTAAAGACTTAAATTATAAATTGTAAATAATTCAAAAATTGTCAATATAATTTGAAGTTTTTAATCTGAAGCGACAAAAATTTTTAAAGTGAATTATATTTACTATTTAGTTTGTTAATCAATTAAAAATAAGTATTATCTATTCTATACATATATTTTATTAAATAAAAGGCAAGTTAATAAATTTATGCGTATTTGAATATATTTTCAAATTTATTTAAATATTAATTGAAATTTAGTAGTGTGGTAATGAATCGCTTAAGGCAAGGGAAATCAAAAATCTAAAGATCAAAATTAATTCTATAAATATTAAATACTAATCATTATTATTTATCACATATATTTACAAAATAAATAGGTGCCATAAATTATTAAAGATTGCATTAGGATTTTAAATGAAATTTTCCGACCTTATTTATTTTCTTACTATGACAGAGTAGTGTGGAACTCCTGAATATCTAGCTAGAAATTTTGTACTTTTAGTACCCAAATTCTCTAACGACTGATTGAGGATTTTCTCAATATGTGTCTTGAATGTTTTTTTATCTATCTCCACATATTAGTGCAAGTATCAATTTTCTCGTCCTGGTCGCTCGCAATAAATATATGTGATAAATAATAATTAATTGAAATTTAAAATAGTTGATTTATTAATATTTCTTTAATATTGATAAAATACGTAAAAATAGGAAATTGTAGATATTCACAAATAAAGAGTAATAAACCCCATATATTAACTGTCATGTTTTTTAATATAGATAAATCTAATTTAATGTACATTTATTAAAACTATTAAAAGTGTGAATATACAATTGTATATTGTACACGAAATCCCTGTATAAATTGCCCTCTAAAATGTACAGAAACCAATGTACAATTCCGAAAATTGTACACGAAATGTACAAAAGGTTCAGTGTATTAGTACTACTCAATGTACAAAATCAGAGGAATGTACAATCAAAACCCCAAAACCCCTTAATGAGGTTTATAAGTGCTTTGATTCGTAGGGAATTTGTTAGGGGTTGGGGTTATTAATTAAATGCGAGACAAAAATAGCAAGCTTTTGGGGTCTATTTATGATGAAGAGTATATAGATTTATTGTTTAAACTGCGATATGGATGTGATATATACAGTGAATAAGTCAAACCAGTACTGAACTATAAGTCTATTGCACTGCTCTTAAAGCGAAGTACATCAACTGTTCGATCCTACTGTCTTATAGCTGTATAACTTAAGCAATAATAGCTAAATTCTATGCCTAAGAGGAAGTCAAAGTTTCTATAAAAGCATATTGACTATCTTATTAATGATAAAACTTTGAAGTATTGGGCTCACTTCTCTCTCGACCAACGAGCTACTATGTTTCACCGCCAGTCCCTGAGTTGAAGATCTCTGCATAGTCTGTTGCAAACATTTATAAACGAAATGGTATCTCTTACAAAGGTGTGAGTCGTATCAAGAGAGTGATTGATTTCACTCTGCCATTTTACAACAACAACTTAACTTATATTTATAATTCAATGCAGAGATCCTAATAGAATAATATTAAGTTTATTCATGCTGACGAGGCTGTGTTTACCTTCAACACTTTCATCTAGAAGTCTTGGTATAAGAAGCATAGTAATATAGAGGTATATGACTAAAAGGTCAAGATATAAACAATGGCAATTCATTTAGGAATTAGTGAGGATGCTGGTTTAGAAACTTATGTTATTTATCCTCTATTAAGACAGAGCAGTATATTAAGTTCTTAGAGCAGCTGAGAGATAAGTACCTTGAATAAGAGATTATACTGTTTTGTTGATAATCTTTCAGTTCATAAGACAAAAGATACAAGGAAGAGTTATGAACAACTTAGAATAACGCCAGTGTTCAATGTCCTTAGTTTAATAGAATTGAGTTCTACTGGGGAATATTAAAAGGTCATTACAAGAAACTTCTGCTATACCACTTGATGCATGACCTACCTATCGATACAGTAGGCTTTATTAAAAGTTCAGCGAAGAGAGTAGATAATTTGTTGGCTTAAAAGTGTGCTAAAGAAGGGAGAGTGAATGTATATAAATAAGTTTTGTGTTTAAGTTAATGAATATATAAGTCACATTTAGAATTCTTTAGATGTAGCTGGCTTCTCTTTCTTTTCTTCTGTTTCTTGCTTCCCTCCTCCTATGTTTCTTCTCTTGCTGCCATCTCCTTTTTCTATGTTCATTTACTCTGGAGGTTAAATATTTGAATAAAGTCTCTTTCTAACTTTATACTTTGTCTTCGACTTTCGCTCTCTGTGAAGCTTGCTCTATTCCTTCATCAAGAAGATGCCAGTACCAGATTTTTCTAAAGAGTTAAGCTACGAATCTTACTTGAAATATATGGGTGCTTCTGCAGCTCTTATAGCCAGCTCTCACTTATCTTGATCCCTTGTTTATCCTTATCTTCTGAAGAGATGCTGTGCCTTTTCTTATGAGATTCTTGAATAATTTCTTTCACGTAATCATCTTAATTGTTGCAAGTATGCCAAAGAAATAGTTTCTTTCAGGTAGTTTATTTGACAACTGCTTTTTAGTAGGCAGGTACAGCTAAACTTTTGGGCGTTCGTGCATCATCATATAAGTTAGTCACTGAGATTTCTGGATAGTTTGGAATTTCTGCAAACTTTACATCTTAAGTTTTCAATGCTTTCTTCTCTTCGGAGAGTATCGCCCTTAGAAATGAAATTTTGGTACCTTCCATCGTTGGCAAGAACAAACCAACTACATAATCAAGATTAGCAACTATGAGTTTATTACCTTGCTGCACTAGGTAGCGGTGCAAATCCTCCTTGCTTCTAAATCTTTGAATCAATTCTTGTGCTTGCACTCTTTTCATTACATCATTCATTGACTCCATCTTGTTTACAGATCTAAGAAATGATATTCAAATTTAAGTTTATTGATTTCAATTATATACCTTTGTAAAACTTATTATTAAATATGGGATCCTATCGGAGGTCAACCTCTGAGAAGGATATGGAGAAGGTTTTGAGAACTGGTTTCAAACTTGAGAGATTGATATCAATTTCTACTGTTATAGTTCCATATTTTTAAATTTAAATTGGTACGTACTTAATTAGGAGCAGCTCCTAAAATGCTTGTACTTAATTAGGAGCACCTTAATTTTAATCATAAAATCATAAAATACCTCCTAAAGCAGTACGAACTTAATTAAGTGCACCTCCTAAATCGGTACGTGCTGTAATCAACTTATTATTGATAGTAAAAATGGTTACTTTCTCACCCATATTTAGAGCTGGTTCGTCTCTTTGTGTTCATTTTTCTTCGCTAATACTCTAAAAACCACCCTTAAAACTTATAAGGTTGGAAAGCTCTCTTATGAGCTCTGAGTTATAGAGCCAGTTTTATAATTTTATATTCAAATTTAAATATGAGTGCTAACATTTTAAGAAAAACAACAGCACTTTCATTAAACTAAATGAGACTTACCTTTGGTGTCAATAAATGTGTGATAGCTGTGAGATGAAGACTCATAAGGAACTACCAGAGCTATCACTTGAGGTCTCTGTTATTTAATAATAGAAAATAAATGGCAAACAAGTGTGTGGGAGACAGAGAGAAGGAGAAAGGTATTAATGAAATTCCTATACAAACTGAATTAGCTATAGTCTATTTTTTGTGAGCTATGTGATAGAGATTTTGCTCATAAATCAAGCTGGTACAGACATAAGAAAGAGCATAGAGAAGCCAAGCCCACTCTATACTTAAAGCATGATAAAATATATGTAAAGTATGACTGCTTTGAGTGGCATAAGCAATACTCTCATTCAAGAGACTTGAAGAAGCATCTATTAAAAGCTCACAAGAAAGATATAGAAGTTGAGAATCATGAAGTTGAGCTGAAGCTTCTCAACAAAAGAAAAGCGAGGGAATATTCTAAGGTCGTTGTGCCTGAATAAGTAAGAGAGTTAGAGTACGTTAGGAAGGCACGCAACCAACTGACATCTGAAATAACAAGAATTATGATCAAGATTCAATACAAGAAAATACCGGTTCTTGCTTAAATTGACCTAGATACTTCTCTTTAAAGCTACCTTATATTAGAAGACTCCTTTGATAAGAAAGTTATCAATGGTCATCAATACGCCTACAAGGTGTATCCCTTCAACAATTTCTTAAGTGATGATAATTATTAGATGGAGTTTACAAATGAGTATCAAGTACTCACTCAAGCAAAGTTTAAAGAGTGTAGTTACTTAATCAAGCTAGATGCTGTTCTCCTTGCCAAGGATCATGTTGCTTTCAGACTTCCACTCTATGAAATGACCCTAAGAGATTTCATAACAGATCAAAGGAATCATAAGTAACTTGGATAAATAGCGACTCAGACCGTATAAGGTATTAAAGAGCTTCATAAGTTAGGGTTTGTTCACAGAGATTTGAAGCCAGAAAATATAATGATAAACTTCTCACCTGTAAGAGTAGCAATAATCGATTTTAACAGAGCTTAAAGAGTTGAAGTATCAAGGCTAGGAACTGTAATGGGAACACAAGGGTACTATCCAGAAAGAGAGGACTGGAGAAATGAAGACTTTTAGTGGAATGTGTGGGCATTAGCAGCAATAATAATAGAGTGCGATATGCCTCGCAATGAATACTACTCTACAAGATGAGAGAAGGATGCTAAACAAAGAATAAAGCAATTTATTGACAAAACAAGAGTATCTCAATCAATAAAACAAATGGCAGAGTAAATAATAATTAAACCAAACTCAAGATCAGACATATCAATAGAGTAGATAGAGTTGTGGTTAATTAAGATAAACTTGAGACCTCTCCCACATGACCCTAAGGTGCATTTTGAGTGATTAAATTAAATACATTTACTAAGAATTTCACATTAAAACCTATTAATAACCCCAACCCCTAACAAATTCCCTACAAATCAAAGCACTTATAAACCACATTAAGGGGTTTTGGGGTTTTGAATGTACAATGTACAATTTGGGTTTTACAGATTTTTTGAGAATTTTACTCAAACAAAACCCGATTAGTGATTACCTAAGATGTGATTTATAATACGGTTTTAATTTTGATTGATTAATTAATAAGTGCAGAGTACTAATGTCATAGCCGTGCAATCTGAACCATTGCATCTCCCTCGTGTCGAAACCATTCTCTGGCTTTTCCCGTAGGTACATTAGACTTCACTGTACCGTATCGTGCTTGATCTCTATCGTCCGCGCCACTATTGCTTAAGCAGTATGCTGTAACTCACGGTACTCTGTATCTTAAAGAGAGAAAAATATGCTAATACAACAACTTGTGGAATATATATCGCGGTGTGCAAAATGTCACCCGAAAAAGACAGTCCTTGTGGCGCGGACGATGAAGATCAAGCACGATACGGTACAGTGCAGTCTAATGTACCTACGGGAAAAGCCAAAGAATGGTTTCGGCACGAGGGAGATGCAATGGTTCAGATTGCACGGCTTTGACATTAGTACTCTGCACTTATTAATTAATCGGGTTTTGTTTTAGTAAAATTCTCAAAAAATCTGTAAAACCCAAATTTTACATTGTAATTTTGTACTTTGAGTAGTACTGTTGTAGAAATACATTTGAATTTGGAAAATAAATTTTAATTAAATTAATTAGAAATCAAAATAATGGCAGTTAAAGTTGACCAATTTAAACGATCTTGGGCTCATTCAATAGAGAATTTAAAATTAGCTGGACTTTACTATTAGCGGTACTATTTATCACATCCCTGGAGCGTGATAACTTGACTTTAATCAAAACCCCAAAACCCTTCTGTAGTTTGATTGAGTCTTTGATTGATAAAAGTAGACTATTAGTGCATACTTTATTAGGGTTTTAATAGGGTTTATGTAGGGGTTTAATGTTTAAATATTAGTAATTTAAGTGAGTATATGCGAGGTTTGGGGTCAGTTTATGACAGTTAGTATATTGATTTCTTGTTTAAGTTGCGATATGGATGTGATGAATATAGTGAATAACTCAAGCCTATTCTGAATTATACGTCTATAGCAACCCTACTCCATAAATCTCCAGCAACTGTGAGGTCTCCCTGTCTATTAGTATTGAGTTTAAAGAGATAGCATCTTAATTCTAAGCCTAAGAGACCCTTAAAATTTTAGCAGCATCATATCGATTATCTAATTAATGATAAGACTCTTGAATACTGGGCTCACTTCTCTCTGGCCTAGAGAGCTGTGATGTTTCATCGCCAATATCCTGAGCTTCAAATCTCTGCTTAATCTATAGCAAACATATATAAAAAGAATGGAATATCTTACAAGACAGTCAATCGCATTAAGAGAGTGATTGACTTTAAAGTTCCATTTTATAAGATAATTTAAATTATATATTCGATTAAATGCAGAGGTCTTAAACGCATAATATAAAGTTCATACACGCTGATGAAGCTGTATTTACATTCAATACATTTATATCAAGGTCTTGGTACAAGAGGTATAGTAATATAGAAGTTTATGACTAAAAAGTTAAGATATAAACTCATGCAATCCTTGGTGGAATCAGTGAAGATAGTGGGCTAGAGACTTATGTTATCCACCCTCGATTATAAAGACTGAATAATATACTAAGTTCTTACAATAACTCAGAGACAAATACGCTGACCAAGAGATTATTCTGTTCGTTTATAACTTATCAGTTCATAAAACTAAAGACTCAAGAAAGGAATATGAAAGGCTAAACATAACACCTGTATTTAATGTTCCTTACAGCCCTTAGTTCAATGGAATTGAATTATATTGGGGGTTATTGAAAGGTCATTATAAGAAATTGCTGCTCTGCCATCTGATACATGATTTAAAGATAGATACAGTAGATTTTATTAAGAGTGCTGCTAAAAGAGTCAGTGATGAAAAAGTTAAAGTGTGCGCAAGAGAAGGTAGATTTTGCGTTTATAAATAAGTATTAGATTTGAACGAATGAATAAGTTCACATATTAAATTTGCCCGTAAAGGGATTTGGCTTCTCTTTCTTTTCTTCCTCTTAAGGCTTGCTAGGGCCTATGTTTCTTCTCCTTGTGCAAGCCCCTGCATCTATGTTCATCTCTTATGGCTTTTATAAATCTTTGAAGAGCCTCTTACTCAATTCATGTGTTACTTGAGACTTTCTCTCTCTGTTTAATTTGCTGCGCTCTTTCATCAAATATATAGCAGTACCAGGTTTTTCTATAAAGTTAGAA
>ARYC01009466.1:0-19066 GCA_000711775.1 Oxytricha trifallax | reverse complement strand
GGGGCCTTCGATGCCGTGCTGTTCGAGAACTTCCTCTATCACACCCTGCGCCAGCTGCGCACAGACAAAGATCTCGCCCATAAAAAGATCGTGCTGCTCATGGACAACGCAGTCATTCACAAGTATTCAGAGGTGCTGGAGACTGCTAGGAAGTTCAAGGTGACTGTCCTCTTCAATGCAGAGTACTCACCCTGGCTTAACCCCATCGAGCAGTTGTTCTCCTACATCAAGAGGCACCTCCGATAAGAGCAAGCTGACAGCAAGTAAGCATACTATACCAAACTTTTCATAGGATCCACCTGGTGAAGCGGCTCTCTCAGATTTTGAAGGCCATGACCAAGACCGACGTCAACAAGCTCTGGGCTTTCAGCGTGAAGCAGTGGTGCAGCACCATCAAGCTTGGATTTGTGTGAGATTGATATAAAAGACGATGAGTTGGGGTGCAGGAGCTATTGAAGTCAACAATACATACAGAAACAGCAGTTGAATCGTCAAATTTATTGATTAAAAGCCCCCTTATTACATATCACACTTTTAAGTTTTAATTTTAACTAATCAAACCAAAAATCCAAAAACCTCTCTAATTTTCGCTCATTAAAATAGTCATTTTGGCTCCTCCTCCAATAAAGCTACCGAATTTGGTGCTCAAACAGTCGAGCAGGACTTGAAAATTGGTGAGCTGGGGGTTTTAAAACATGGAGAATACGATCGGGTCCTAAATTTGACAAATCACTGATCAAGCAACGAATTTTTGACAAAATCTTGAATCTCCACTCTAAATCTTGAGAATTTGATCATAGATGCCTATGATTGCCAGTCATTTTATGTGTTTGACAGTAAAATTTACTACTGGTTACTAAAATAGAGACCCAGTCAATAATTTCAGGTTTTCTCCTTCAATTTCAAGCATTTCAGTTGAAGTTAGCTTAAATCAACATCATTCAACTATAAGTGTTCAAATACAAACGAAATGTAAAGTTGGTTAAAATTAATTAATTATAACATAATTTTGATTAATTTATACAATTTCCTATTTTTATCTATTTTAGCAATAATAATAAGGGGATGTTTGATAAAATAAATGAAAAAATTTAATGCCAATAATATATATTTTAGTTTATTTACCTTTATGATAAATAACTAGAATATAAAAATTATATTGATCATTTATAATAACACATTAAAAATGTAAGCATGTATTTGAAGTGAATTAGATGATTGCTTCAATTCATTCATGTTTAACCCCAAGGGTGCTACTTATCTATATATTACATTAGTATAGGTGGTGTTATAATCGGAGGTTAATTCATAAATTTAAAGTGAAAATTGTTAATTTTTAACTTTATAATGATTGAAATGCCATAATTTTAATATTTTAAATCTACAAAAACAATTATATAATTTTAATTATATATATTTATGAATACAATTTACATTTTAATAAGTTAAATTAATTAATTTGGATATATTACCTGCTCAATTGGTTAAAATATAACTTTTATTATTGACCCTAATGCCATGATAAACAGTTGAGTTACTTTACTTTTATTTTATATAACTACATCTAGTAAACAAACAACTTAATACTAAGTTATTTATTATTATAATAAGTAACTATTGACTAAATGAATCCTATTTCAACAACAACAACTACAATTCAGCTAACTTACAGTTAAGTGTTTGAACTTCACTTGATTTTGGTGTTCCAAGCCCAAAAGGACAGCTGGCAGTAGTTACAAGCAGCAGTTTCGGCTTAAAGCAACATTCACATCTCTCAAAAATAGGTTTGAGGAGCACTAATCCAACTCTTCTTGTTGCTAGGGGTGTTGAAATTGTTGAGATTGTGGAGATTTTTGAAAGGTCAAGCTTTCCTGTGAGTTAAGTAAAAGCACGGACAATGTAACAAATAACAGTGATGTTAAAGCTATTAGAGGAGAAATGATACGCTTAAAGAGGTAATTGATAAACATAGTAGCAATCAAAACAATAAGTATATTCAAAGGAGTTATTATATTATAAATCCTAAATCTATTCGAATGATTTATTAGATATTTGATAAAGAAGTAAAGATATTCACAAACTAAAATTGAATAGTACACCTAATAAATGTAATCGAATGATAATAATTAAATATTTTTTAAAATATAATTTAGTATTATTAACCTTGATGATATTAATTATTAAGTTAATTATAAAAATTGATTACCTAAATAATTAACAATTAAATCTTTAACATCACTAACAGGAATATCTAATTATTTGTGCTGGTAAGTCTGCAAATAACAAAATTAAGTCAACTAAATATTATTAATCTAAAATCTAGTAGATTTAATTTTGATTTGTAGACAAATGCACATTAAATAGATAGTTATTCAAAAATTTATTGAATAAAGCAAATAACAAACATAATTATTTAAGATACAAGCTAATATTTTACATTTAAATCAGATTAATGTAATAAGAATTGGCTTAAATAAATTATAAACTATTTAGAAAGTATAACTATTGCAATTTAATAGCATAAACAATAATAAAAGTACAATACAATAATAAATATATTTAATTTTATAAGCAAATAAGATAATTGTTAAATATATATATATCAATAGACAAAGTAAAATGAATCTTATAAATTACTTTTAAAGAATTGCACTAAATTAGGTGGGTGGGGATAGTACACAAAGTATATTAAGTAAATTAATAAACAATAAATAAATACTAGAAGTTATTTAAGTATAATAATAATGATATTAAAAGGAAATTTAATTTATTTAATAGAATATTATAAATTTTATTATAAATATAATAAAAAAAGATATATAAAAATCATAAAAAATAAAGTCTTTAAGAAGAATAATAATTAAGAATAATATATTAAAACGCACTTTGATTTAAAGAAAAACAGAATTAAAAGAAAAATATATTATCTGCAAGATGAAGAAGACTATAAAATGTGAATATATTTTCCATGTCATTAATTAATAGTCAGTAACTTTAGGTAAATTAAATAATAGAAATAAACACATTGCGTAAATAAACTGCAGTTCAATAGTTACAAATATCTGAGAGTATAATTTTTTGCGATTCCTCGCTTTTCTCACTTATTCTCCTCCTTGTTCATTCTCTTCTCCTAGTTATCGTCTCCTTCTTCACCTTCTTTCCTCTCTTTGGGTCTGATTGTTGCATTTCCCATAATATCCTCATCTTGGATTCTGGTGTGACTCATTTGTCCAGCATCGTTCACGATATCTGGTTAGTGTTTCTTGATGTTGAACATGTAAATCTCGACTTCTGAGACCTCTCCTATCATTTCTCCGAATTCTCCTTCAAGCTCGAGGCACTCTTTGTCTTACGACATTCTGGGCGCGCCTCCAATGATCAATTCGTCCCAATTGTCGATATGAGAGTTGTACGTGGGCTACATTATCTCCTCGTCTGCTTTTTTGCCACAGCATCGTGCTTTTTCTTTCGATGTCTCTTGTCACTTCTTCTTCTAACGCCATTCCCGATCTTCCAATTTCCATTTTCATGTATCCAACTTCCAAATTGAACATAGCATAATATCTCTAGCTGTTTATCCAATCTTTTGCAAATATCTGGAAGACTAGCTCACCCTGTAGTTCCAATGCTAAATGGTTTATAATTAACATCGCCATCAATCCGCAGTCTTCTGGATCCTTGACTTGGTTTGTTTCGTTTTTATCTCAATTTTTTTTGGTTTTAAACTCCTTCCCAATGGTTCCATCTATAAACTCACACAGTTGCCTTTGATATTTTTGGATTATTGCCAAACATCCTATCGCTTTCCTTGAGTCATAGATTTCAATTTTTTTGAGTTTCTCTCTATCTTTGCTACTTCCCAGTTTAGGATTTCTTGATAGCCCCTAAGCAGCTAAGCGGGAGTATCACTCCTTAGATTTTATCTTGGTACCTCCAGAATTTCCCATTTTCAAGCTTCCAGTTTGTTGCTCCAATGCTCTTCTCGATATTCTGAAACCCATTGTCATTCAGAACCACTGGTGGTAAGATTAAATATTCTTGCCTTGACTGGCTGAATTGTCTTTCTCTATCTGTCTTGAGATTGCTTCCATCGTTTCTTCTTGGATATGATTTCCCGGAATTAAGTCGAAGTGCTCCCATTCTGCATTAATCTCTTTCCTGTAGTTGTGCTGCTTTTCCGACCAGAGTTCTTTGTAGTTCACTCCCTTTCTTCTGGCTCTCTCCTTATCATCAAATCTTTAGACTAATGCTTTTTCTATCTTTGTCCTCGAGCTGGGGCAGCAAACTGTTGTGATCTTTCTTGTTGTCATCGGGGTCCACCCTTTCTTTGTGTATATTATTTTGTCAAATCCTTGACATTGTACCTCTGAAAGGTCATTTAGGTTCTAGAATTTCATCTAATCTTTTTGAATGCACTCTGAACCGTCCGCGTGTCTGTCGAACAATATCCTTTACGCTTGTGACTCATTTATTTTCTTGTTGGGGTTTGTTCATCCAATCTTAAGCCTACTTTTAAATTTCATCTGTTTGTTTGGTAGAACTTGATAATGTTCCTCGTTTCTCAGCCCAATTGCCTCCTGATCTTTGCTTCTATCTCTGTGATTAAATCTGACTTCTTACACCTTGTTCCAGAAATCTCTCTACTTGCTGTAGTGTCCTCGGTTTTCAAACCTCTCTCTTCTCTTATATTTTACTTCTTCCTCATAGTTTCTTTTACTGACATTTGTTTGTACTGTTCATTAGTTGCCTTCTTTAATTTTTATCTTTTTTCTAATAATTTTAATTTATTATTTTAATTATAACTCTTTGATTTGTAATATTAAGTTCTACTGTTCTTTTCACTTAGATGTTCAATTTTCTTTGGATATGTTTAATTTCAATTCGTCAAAATCCTAGTTTTTCTTTTTGACATATGATACTCTGAATATTTTCTTAATTGGTTAGTAGTACTAGTATGTTTCCAGCTTTCTGATTCTATCGTCTAACCAGACCATGTTTGCAATTATCTCAATCTATTCACGTTTGTTCATGTCAACTATTCTCTTCTACCTTATTTATTTAGAGAATCTATTTGGGTCCCCTGCCGTGTTTATTAGATTGCATGTCATCATGTGATTCGCATCTACACATACTTTGTGGACATTACAGTAATGTTGCATTCCGAAGTTTACTAGTGTTCTGCCTTGGCTGATTGCCATTATGGTGTCGATGACGTTCTTTGTTATGAATATTTTGTTTCTTTTTTTAAATCATTCTACTGCTTTTTAAATTTCTCTTTCACTTTTTTTGGTTTAATGAATTGGTCAATCTTTAAGTTTATCTTCTTCATGTTCTTCAAAACTAACTTTCTAATAATTTCACTTGTATTCGTTTCTTTAAGTTCAGTTAAGTTTCTCAATAAAACATTTGAGATGTCCCTGGATGTTCTGAAGGCTATTCTTTTCAATTGAAGCTCCATTTTCTCAATGTCTTCAATTTTCAGGAATTTTTCTTCTACCAGTGGAGTGTATTTGTAAATCATTAAAGAGCGAATTTAAGCTGTCATGATCGTATCACTCACTGTAGGGTTGCTTGAACTAGTTAGCCTCTAGTATATTTCTGTCTTTCTTTTTACTTCATTCCATGTGTTTTTCAGTAACTCACTTATGTTGAGGTTAATATTGAGTCCCAAGTATTTTGTCTCCTAAACTTTGTTTATTCCTTCAATTTGGAATTCTCACTCAAAATTCTTTGCATCACTCATAAAAACTGTTTTCTAAGAGTTTAGTTTTAGATTATGAGTCTTTTCAATTTCCTTGAAGCTGTTTATCACTCTTTTAAATTACTGAGGGTCTTTGACATTCACAAGGAAGTCATCTGCAAAAGCTATCAGTTTTCCTTACTTTATCAGTGACATTAATTCCTATTATGAGAATAGTGCGTCTTTGAGATATAAGTTGAAAAGCATTGGTGATAATCTACTGCCTTATGCTACTCCCTGTTCAGTTGCTATATTTTCCCCCTCGTATATGATTTTGTTGTTTGTGTATAGCTGTTCTATTAGTTTTACGCACTTTGCGTCTTTTAACTGATTATTCTATCTTTAAGGATCTTCATCAATTTGTCTTTCCAGACTGAGTCGTATGCTTTTTGTAGATCCACCAATAGGTAAGCCTCTCTTTGTTTATTCATTTTCCTTGAACTTTTTATATGCTCTAGCATCCTGATCAAGTTTATGTGAGTTCTTTTATTTTCTTTAAAGCCATTTTGATAATTCCCAGTCTTTAAGAGATCACTTTTTCCTTCGTTAATTTTGTTTATTATTACTTTTTCTACTATCTTTCCCAGATGTGAATTCACCACTATTGGTCTTGTATTGCTGATCAATGGGTATAGTTCTTTCTAGCTTTTGCTTAACATAATTAGTCTTCCTTCTTTTATGTACTGTGGGACTTCTCCTTCGTTTAGCCATTAGGTAAAATTTTTAAAAAAATAGGCGATTTTATTAATAAATATTGCGAGAATATATTATATAATTATATACTAACTATTTATAAAAATATGAATAAACTGAATAATTTAAAACATAAATAAATACAAATGTTGAATAATCTTTTAGTTTACGTTACATTTTAAGATATTAAATATTTTTAATTAATTGAGCTGTGTGATCTATTCAACGGTATATAAGTAAATTCTAATTTATTCAATGATAATCAATAAAATAAATTGAGTAAACTTGTGCACTTTTAGTTAAAAAGTTTGAACTTCTTTAATATGCTTTATTTAAAATCATTAGATTTTGATTATTATTAAATTAATTCCTTATATTTTAAATATCTCTCATTGATCAAGAATGAAATATAATAAAAATGTTTTAATATTTTTAAAGTGAAAAAGTATAGACTATTATGTTAAAGTGTATTAACATTTACTCAAATACGAAATTGTAAATAACTTTTTTAAAATAAGCGATTAATATAAAGTTAATATATTGAAAAGAAATAATCAAACAATTAATCTAGTTTTAAAAATGTAAGGCAATCGAGAAAAGTTCGACAATATTTCTCGATTGCCTTACATCAGAAAAGTTTAGTTTATGATTATTGATAAATTTATTTAAATATTATAAATGATAAAAGTGAATAACTGTATTAATTCTAATAATTGCCCGAATATTTAAAATTTTTACCAATTGTGTTATTTTCTTGCTCACTGTTTTTGATATGGATCTCTCTTTGTTCATCATTTTCCCATCGAATCCATCAGGACCAATAGCTTTGCTGAAGTTACATTCCTTTATACTTTGTTCTACATCGGCTTCCTCGCAAATCTTTCACTCTCCTAATCATCAATCATTATTATATCCTTTTTATTTTCCTCATTTCCTTTTCTTTCCCTCTTGTCTTTGAAAATTTAACCATAATATTCCAGGATCTGTTGTTTTGTTTGTTCACCAATCTCCACTCGCTCATCCTTGATTGTAAGTCCTTTTATAGGTAACGCTTGTATTTTACTTTTCGTTAATCTTCTAACCATGTAATTGAACCCTTTTACATCATTTTTATCTAGGCATTACTCTAAGTCTCTCATTGCCTCCCTCCATTTTGCTTTTTTATCTTAGATTATATTACCAACTGCTGTTCCAGCATTTTTAATTGCCCATTCCGGTGGTTGTTAGTACCAGTTCCTTCCTTTGTATAATCTCCCGATTTTTTACTCAAAACATTATAAAATAGATTCATTTAAGTCTTCCTCCTTCATTACCCTACCTTCTTCAACGAATGTTTTCTAACATTGTTTTCTTATATCAGATATTCTAATTGTTCTTTCTTTGTCTGACAATTTAAAGTAATTTTCCGAGTATTTAATTCTCAACTTGACTTGAATTAATTTGTGGTCTGTCTGCTTAAATTGGCTGGTTTCCCAATTGACTGTCTCCACGTTTGAGAAAATTTGATCTAATAGGTTCCCTTTCACGTGAGTTTCACTCCTTCTGGAATAGATTCTTTCAGTCCCTCTTTATTCAATCTTTTCCCCAAATCTTTATATATGTGAAAATTTAAATCCCCCATGACGATTATCCTCTGCTTCTTACACTTTTGTTTTAGCGATTTAATCATAAAAATGAGTCTGTTTTGAAGTTCTTTGACCTCTTCATTCCAATAAGGTGGGATGTATGTCGTTATTACGTGTAGTTGGAATCCTCCCACGTTTAGAATTGTCCACGTAATATATTGTTTAAAAGTTTTTATTGTTTTCATTTCGTATTTACCGCTGTTTAACGCTAGAATACCTCCATTTCTTGCCAGTTGTGTTTGGGCTATGTCCCTGCTATTTATTCCAACCAATCTCTATAGTTTAGTTTCCACTAGACTTTTGCAGTCCGGGTTCTTTTAATCTATTTCTCTTATTATGTGGTCCTATTTAAGCTTAGAGTTCATCCCTCTGACATTTTGTACGCAAATATTTAGTTCAATAGTCCTTGAGTTCAATTGTCTTTACTACTTATCACTTGTTCTCTTCTCTTTGTCCACTGTTTCTCAGCGATCCTCTCATTTCTTTTTACCCATCCTTCAGCTTCTCTTACTGGTTGATAGAATTCAAGCTGTCAGCTATTGTCAATTTTGACAGTAAATCTGTCCAAGTTTTTAAACTTCCTATTGTAGCCTTGAACATTCCGGTTTTGAAATGTCGAATTCTGTTAACTCTGTTTTGAATTTTCAAAATATTTTTCCAATGTTTGTTGTTGCTGTGGTCCCCCACTCTCTCCTTGGTTTCTCTGGCAACTTCCTCCTCCCATTGGTTTGTAGCTTCTCTTTCTCCATCTATTCCCGCCTTCTTTAATTGCTATCTTTTTTTAATAATTTTAATTTATTATTTTTCATTATTATTATCATTTTAATAAATTAAATTAAAAGATAAAATAATTATTTACTAACTGATGTAACATTTAGAGATCTTATTACCAAATTCTCTTAAAATAAGACACTTCATGGTAATAGCAACATATTTATATGAATATTATAGAGGTAAAATGGGTATCTAATTTTTTTTATTGCTCGGATCTTAAAATGTATTAATTTAGAATAAACAGAAGATATATTCTTAGAAATAATTTTTAATCATTTTTAATAAGGTAAAGCTGCATTTAAAATTTTTATATTTGATAAATCATTTGAATTTGTTTGTAGTAACAAAAGAAACAATAATTTTTATTTGAATTCTGGTATCATTTGCCTCTAAGACTATATGAAAATGTTAAGTATTTAAATAACATGAATTGATTGAATTTTAAAAAGGGAGTTAACGGGGAGTAAACTAGGGTATCAAAATGGTAGTTGAGTGGCCCTTTTTTATATACAATTTTATCTTCCTAATCTTAATCATTTTGTCTAGAGATAACATAAAATTTTCTTGAGTATATTTGGGACTTAAAGTTTAAACATCATACAATTATTCACTTTTGGATAAGGCACTATTTAAATCTTGAGATATATAAGCCATATTTCATATTTCATGCTGTTTTAAATTTTTAATATATCGATAGATTAGTTTTAAAAATGGTAATTTTTATTTTAGAAAGAATTATTGCCACAGCTAAAGACCAATTGGATAGATTACTTGAAGAAATGAAAGCAAAATACATCAGTAAGTTATCTATAAAAGTAGTTCTTCAATATTTTAAGTTCTGAATGCCAATAAAATATATTTTCAGATGACATAAATATTTACATCGATGCTTTGAAGAAGAAGTAGACGATAATTGATTTAAAAATGAGAGGCTGAATCAGAGAGTATAATGCGACCGTCAAGTACTGGAGATAGGACTTTTTGTGGATGTAGAATTTAATCTTTTTTTCAACCCCTCTGCCACAAATGGCGCTAGATATTGACGCACCTTAAATCATTGTTGATGTAAAGATCACTCTCACAATGGACAGCTGATTAATAAGAAGAAAACATAAATGCTGAAAGCGGAGTGTGCAACTGGAGCTTCCGACCTGCAAGAAGCAACAACTACCGCCTTATTTAAACTAAGAATTAAAAATCAACTTTAAAAGTAATGAGCAGGAGTTTAGAAAGTAGGTGAAAGAGCTCTCAAGTTATGTCATTATTGCAGATCCTCTATTCACTTATTATTCATTGCAAAATTAAATTGGAACTGGTAAATTTTAAGAAGTTTATCGAGCCTTAGTTATTAATGATTCCCTCCTTCATGAAAATGTCTAAGAAGTTGCAGTAAGGGCAGTGTATAAGAGTCATTCGATAAAGACTTACTTCGCAGAGATATCCATGCACTTAGAAGTCTCGCAAAATAGAAATACGTTGTCAATATATTAAGTATTTGACTTCTCATATTACACTCTCATTTTGATGGAATATTTTGAGGAAGGAGATTCATATTAAATAATCCTTAAGTAAAATTTCATAGATGACGTTGAAGCGAGAAGTTTAATGCAATCGATTATTATTGGGTCTGCAGTAAATGAACTTAAAGTGGTATTTTCATAAAAACATTAAAACAAGAAATCTCCTAGTCTTTCAAGATATTGCCTCATTAAAAATTAAAATGGCTGACCTGGGGCGAGTTGAAGAAATTAATTCTGAAAACCAGGTTGATATTAAATCTGGTACTCCCAAAATCATAGCACCTGAGATCTTAAAAGATGAAAAATACTCGGAAAAATGGGATGTATTTTAGGCAGAATTTCAAACTTTAAAACGAGGGGCGGCAGTTCTCGATTTTAAAAATAATTTATGAATAATAGATTAGTCAAAGATATTGTTTAAATTTTAAAAATCTTTAAATTAAACAAAGAATTGAGCATGATTAATAAATTATATCTCATAAACCCTAATACGCAACTTTAATTTATCGATATATCAAAAACGTGACTGTTATATTTAATTTTTCCTAATCTTCATTTGCACTTATACCAATTTTATTTTTTATGTATTTTATCGATAATGAAAAGCTTTATAGGAATATCAAGAAAAAACACTCATCAATTATTTCAAAAATATAATTGAAATTATGAAATTCAAAAATAAATAATTAACATAATTAATAACTGACTATAATTGCCTCCATTACATTACTTTATAATAATAATTTAATTAATTTTATAAATTATTGATAAGCAATAAAGAAATATATATTTATATTTATATTAAAATATATATGAAGAAACCATTATTCGAACTAATGATAACAAATAACTATTCCATCGATCACTAGCTCCATTAAACTCAAAAGCCAATATAATTGCAAATGAAGAAGGACTTTACAACAAAAAAGACATCTATCAGATCAAGCGGTACATATTTGTTCCCGATTTCAAGATTGATGATGAAAAAAGTATTTAGTGGATAGAATTATCATGCTTATGCTTGACATCAAGGTTTAGCAATGCATAAATTATTGTTTGCATAACTCCAAAATCATTGGTATAATGCCTATCGGCTTACTAAAAGAAAAAACGGCATTCGATACTAGAATATTAAAATCATAGTAGCTATAAAACGAGATAAAGGCATCAGAACAGAAATTTAAGTTTAAGCAAAATCGAGATGGCAATTTATATAGATAAAAAATCTTTGATTCTTGGGTTTTAGTATAGATCTTGGATTAAAATAAAATCTAAGAGGTTATAGAACCGAGAAGCAAGAGATATATAAATAAGAAGATGGTGTTATCAATTCAAGTAAAAGATAAGCAATTTTGATTATTGATAAATTTTAAAATTTAATTAAAATTAAAAGTCTTGTATATATGTACAATATTGTAGGAATACATTTGATTTGGGAATAAAATTTATAAATTGATAAATAATAAATTAAATTCGTGGCAGTTAACTTCCTCGAAATCTATACAATATGGTACTCTGGTACTCTTTCGATAGAAAATTTAAAGTTAGCTTGACTTTACTATTGTGGTACCCCTCTATCGCATCCCTGAAGCGAGATAACACAACTTTTTTTCTTCTGGGGATTTGTTTAGTTGATTTTGATGCCAAAATAAAAGTTGCGTTATCTCGATTAAAGGATGCGATAGAGGGGTAACGCTTATAGTAAAGTCAAGCTAATTTTAAATTCTCTATCGAACTAGTACCATATTGTATAGATTTCTAGGAAGTTAACTACCACGAATTTGATTAATTAATTATTAATTTATAAAATTTATTCCCAAATAGAATACATTCCTACATTAATTAAAAATAACTAAATAATCTAAAACTGTATAATTGTTAAATCTATGTTACGAACAAATATGAAAACATTAACTAATTAAAATTAATTTTTTATATATTATTATTATTAATAATTATATTAATTAATTTGAGATTTATAGTGAACTGAATCAAATTATGATAAGAAGTTTATAAAATTAGAGACAGTTAAAATTAATGATATTTCGGATTATATTAATTTTTAAAAAAACTTAATTTAAAATTCTATAAATAATAAAATATGAGATTGGTCAATACATCAAATAAGGCGACAAAATATTGGAAGTTATAAAAATATTAAATACTATTGATAAAATATATAACAAATAGGTAAATCGACATAATTAGAAATACACAGTTATAAACCCCAAATATTAACTGCCGTGTTTTTTATTATATATAAATTAAATTTAATGTACATTTATTAAAATTATAAAAAGTAAGAATGTACGATTGTTTCCTAATCTAAATAAGAGAAAAACGAAACAATAAATAGTGAAATAGGGGATACATCTATTTATAATGCTAATGTTACTACTTCATCATTCGAAGATTTTATGTAAGTATAGGAAAAATTTGCTAATAAAGTCTTACTCTCAGCTATGATTAATCTATTTTTCTAAGCTTTCTCATTATTTTATTAGTTCAAACCGGCCATGCAATCAATCTTAGTCAGTTATTACTATTGTCAGAGAGATTCACAGTATTTTTACAAATTTAAGTTTTCATACCCTGAATTTACAGCTACTCCTCTATCATTTGTATTAGTTTTAAAACTTGTATCTAAATTGATGTTGCTTGAAATTGAGCTTTAAATGCTGTATTTTAAGCTCATTATTGTAGGAATACATTCAAAATTGGGAAATTAATTATATTTAAATTAGTAATAAATCAAATTATTGGCAGTTAAAACTGGCCAATTTGAACGATCTTGGGCTCATTTGATAGAGAATTCAAAATTAGCTGGACTTTACTATTGGCAGTACGATTTTATCTCATCCCTGGAGCGAGATAACTTGAGTTTGATGTGAGGGTATAATTTAATGAATTTAGAGGCTTTTATTAAAGTCGAGTTATCTCGCTCCCTCGATGCGATAAAATAGTACCGCCAATAGTAAAGTCCAGCTAATTTTGAATTCTCTATCTAATGAGCCCAAGATCGTTTAAATTGATAAACTTAAACTGCCTATTTTTCGAATTATAATAAATAAGTTAATAATTAATTTTCCAAATTCAAATGTATTCCTACAATAGTATGTACTGCCTCTATTTCTTGATATTATGAATATATGACTGATTGATATTACTATTGTAATAAGGTTGTTGCTATTATTGATTTAACTTGCTAATCCTTTGAGAGTTATTTATCTTATTTAAACTACTTTTTAGTAATTTAGTATAAGCCTAGTTTGTATTATTGCTGCTTGAGTAGAGATTTAGATGTTGTTTAAAGGCATTTTATTAGTTTCTGTTTTCGGAGGGATTGTAAATTCCAAAATTTGATAAATCAATAGATTCATTGTGCGCTATGGATCGATTATGTAAGTAGGGCGGGCAATTTCACACTTCTAATTAAAATAGAAACTGAGTGGTGTCTCTCATTCAAAGAATTGCCATGATTAGCACTATTGTTTAACTAGCTTTGTAACAAAATGTTACTTATTTATTCTTTCATCTTTCGACTTTGAATTGGACTTTTGAGATTGCTTGGCATAAACATTAGCTATTATTGTTATGCTATTAATGTAATTTGAAGATTTCTTATACTTAGGATTGATAGGGAGACCATTATGAAACAGTGCATATCATAAAGAGTTATTACTCTACTTTATCAAATCTTTTATTTGGATTCTTTACAAAGTTAAGTCATCGTCTTTAGAGTCAGTTGATGCTAATAAATAAGGAATAATCTTTAGCTTTTAAAGAATTTATTTATTTAGATGTGAGAGAGAAATCATGAATGTCGAATGTTTATATCGTGATGTCTAGATTGACTTTTATCTGAATTATTAGGATTCATAGTTTTTATACAACCCTTGTTAAACTACTTAATGCTTTAAATGTCTTGTAGTTTATCCTAAGATACCTTATAATTGTCAATTTACTAGCCTTTAAAGTTTCTCATATTTGTTATTCAAAAATATTCCAGTGTCAATAAATTTATCTTTCTAAAGCTTTTTCAATGATTTATCTCTCTGAATAAGTTGCAAATTTCTGTTTTAAGATATGAGAGAATACTGTTAACTCAAATCTTTTATTGCATTGCTATTTTGAGAAGATTCATCTGTAGTACTATGATCAATTTTGTACTTTTGTTTCAAAGTCATTTAAATACTTGGGAGAACTTGTTACTTTTATCTTTCATAAGAGAACTGTCGTTATGAGCATTAAAAAATCCACTGTACTTTAAGATATGATCTCTTTCCTGTTTTATAAACCATCTTCGATTACTTTGCTATTCTTGTTACCGCTCAAATAGTTCTGTTTAGTATGTTTAGTTTCAAATTAATTAATGGATAAACTATTATTTCTCTTAGACCCACTATTTAAATTTCGGTCCAAACTTTGAATAAAAACTCCAAAACCCCTTAATAAGTGCTTTGATTTGTAGGGGAATTTGTTAAAGGTTGGAGTTATTAATATGTTTTAATGTGATATTTTTAGTAAATGTATTTAATTTAATCACTCAAAATGCACTTTTGGATCATGTGCGAGAGGTCTCAAGTTTATCTTACTTAACTACAACTCTTTTAGCACTATTAATATATCTGATCTTGGGTTTGGTTTTATTATTATTGATTCTACATATGTTTTATTGTTTGAGATACTCTGGTTTTGTCTATAAACTACTTAATTCTGAATTTAGCATCTTTCTCGCACCTTGTAGAGTAGTAAACGTTGCAAGTCATATCGCATTTATTATAATTGCTGCTAAAGCCCACACATCCCACAAAAAGTCTACATCTCTCCAGTCTTATCTTTCTGGATAGTACCCTTTCGTTTCTATTACAGTTCCAAGCCTTGAGACTTCCACTCTTTATGCACTGTTGAAATCGATTATTGTTACTCTCATTGGTGAATAGTTTATCATTATATTTTCTGGCTTTAAATCTCTGTAAACAAACCCTAACTTGTGAAGCTCTTTAATACCTTATACGGTCTGAGCTGCTATTTATCCAAGTTACTTATGATTCTTTTGATCTGTTATGATATCTGTTAGAGTCATTTCATATAGTGGTAGTCTGAAAGCAATATGATCCTTGGCAAGGAGAACAGCATCTAGCAAGATTAAGTAACTACACTCTTTAAACTTTGCTTTAGTGAGTACTTGATACTCATTTGTAAACTCCATTTAATATTTATCATCACTTAAGAGATAGTTTAAGGGATACACCTTGTATGCGTATTGATGATCATTGATAACTTTCTTATCAAAGGAATCAAAACCCCAAAACCCCTTAGTGAGGTTTATAAGTGCTTTGATTTGTAGGGTATAGTTGGGGTCTTATTGGGGTTAGTAGAGAAAACGCAGGTTTTTTATGAATTTAATGAATATTTAATGAGTATTACTGTACTTAATTCAAACAAATTTTATCTGCTTATCTTTGTGATACCTCTTGAATTTAGCAGTTTGTAGTTGTTCTAGTATATCATCCAATGATTATCGTGGATATGCTGGAGCTTTTACGATGACCATCTCAACTATCTTCTTAATTTCATTGCATATTTCATCTTGCTTAATATGTTTAGCAGCCAAACTTATTGATTATTTCTCATGTTTTGTTCCAAGTATGACATACTTTCCATATCGCACTCTAAGATAATTGCAGCTACCGCCCAAACATCCCATTACACAGAGCCATTTGTCCATTTCTCTCTTATAGGGAAGTATCCTGGAGTGCCTAAAACCTTAGCTAAAGTCACTATCTCTTGTCTTATTGCTCTGTTGAAATCTATGACTACTACTTCTAAAGGGCAGAGATTTAGCATTACATTTTCTGGCTTCAAATCTCTATGAACATACCCTAGATCATGGAGCTCTTTCACACCCTTAGTCATATCTGTGAGTATCTCATTCAAATCATCAGGATATCTATTATGGTAGAGATACTCTCTTAGAGTCATTTCAAACTTCTTGAGTCTCAATGCAATAAAACCATGACCAAGTATAACTCCGTCGAGCTTAGCTAAGTTCTTGCATTATCTTTTCTAAGCCTCTCTCAGTACTATGTATTTATTTGCAAACTCATTTTAATATTGCTCGTTCTTAATGAGATACTTGAATGGATATACCTTGTATGCGAATTCATCAACAACTATAAGTTTTACCTTGTTAGGTACGTCAATATTCAAATAGTTTTCAATACAGCTGCTTATGTCGACTGCATTTAATGCAGGTATATACATTGCTCTCTCTTATAAGCATGCAATATACATACCATTTGCTGGTTGGTTCATTGACTCAAACCGCTTCTATCTCTTAAGTCTCTCCTACTGCTCTATTTGTGAATCAAGAGAGTTATTTTTTCTTTTAGCAGGTACAAGCTTTTAAGTTTCCTCATCTTTGATCAGAAATTCGCTTAGATGATGCTTTTACATATGTCTCTTTACTTTAACTGAGTGAGTATAAGACTTCATGCAGGTAGTGCATTAGTATCTACCATCTACTTTATCATGCTTGAAGTAGATCTCAGCTCTACCAGAGTGTACCTCTTTGATGTGACTCTTCAAGATAGACTCAGTTGAGAAGAAATTTTAGCAGTCTTCACATTAAAATGTTTTAATTTTTTCTATTGGTTGCTGTTCCTATCTTCCTCAACCAATTCAACTTATGATTAAACTCCCATCTCAGCACTCTACTTCTTGTTTTAAACTTAAATTTTAAAGACCTCAGCTTCAAACTCTAGAGCTCTTAGCTCTACCTCCTTTTCAATATAAATTACTTCTGGTTTCTTGGAGGAGCCAAAGTTGAGCAATGATTAACCTGTTCCAAGAGAAACTGCCTTACGATTTAAGTTAGCCGCATGTTTAAATTCAAATTTAAATTTCTATTATTAATAAGTAAAAACCTCACTGGCTATATTGACTTTGTATAGGAGCTGGCACTGCAACAACAATGGTTGATTCTTAGGTGTTAGACATCATATTTATACTTAGTTTATAGTTATAAATTTTCTAATTTTATGCTTAATATTTTTAATATTGGTAGCAACTGAGAATTAATTCAGGTTGGTACTGGTACCAATTAAGTTTTGAACCATTTTGGAACTTTTCCATTAAAACGGTGTAACAATCATTATTTTTTTTAGCGCTTAAAATAGCGTGGACGCGTGATTAAGTTTTGGTACTAATAAATTGGTACCAATTAAATTTAAACGAATTTAGTACCGGTAATAATTAAATTTAAACAAATTTAATACTAATTAATGGAACTAAATTGATAAAAATGGAGCTCCATTTCTGAAATTTGATACAGCTTCTGCCAGCTTTCTCCAAGTATCCTTACCAGGTTGACCTCCTATAAGATGCCCATATTTAATACTAAGATTTTTAACAATAGGATCCAGAACTCTATATATTAAAATTTGAAATTCAATAACAAGAGAAGGAACAAGGATGTAATCTATAAATACTGCAATGAAGAGGGTTGAAGCTTAAGAAATGATATCAAGATATAGAAGCAAGGAAGATCTCTATCGATACCTCACTTAGCATGGTAAGCATGTGACATATACTTAATCATATACTATAGTGGGTTTATTCCTTCCAACGATGGAAGGTACCAAAATTTCATTCGTAAAAGCTATACTCTGCTATGAGAAGAAAGCCTTCAAAAACAGTGAAATAAAGTTGATAGATATACCAAACTACCCAGAGATTTCAGTCACTAATCTCTACGAGGATGCGATGAAAGATGAAGAGTTGGTACTTTATCTTCCTACCAAGAAACAACTCTCTAACAAGCTTCCAGATAGGAGCTTCTTCTTTGGAGTTCTTGGCACTTTAAGAGAGAGTTATCTCAGAGAGATCATTGAAGAAGCTCACAAGAAACGGTATTCTATTTCTCCTGAAGATTAAAAGAAGCAAGGCATACTAATATGCGAGACCTAGCTCGCTGAGCTTAAGAAGCACCCATTCCTCTCTAGTAAGCTTTGATTCATAACTTTGTAGGGAAACCTGGAACTGGTATATTCCTAATGAAAAGCATGCGAAGGTTCACAGAGAGAGAAAGTCATAGACTATTTATGATATGAGCAAAAGACTTTATAAGATGTCTAAAAGCCAGAAGAAATGAACATAGATGCAGGAGCTGGCACAAAGAGAAGAAATATGGGTCCAAGTAAGCCATAAGAAGAGGATAAGAAAGAGATGCCAAACCCCTTTATGGGCCAATTTAATATGTGAATATATTCATTCGTTTAAATCTAAAACTTATTTATAAACATTCATTCTTCCCTCTTTCGCACAAATTGTTGTCTTATCAACACTCACTCTCTTACAGCTGCTTTGAATCAAGTCTACTGTATCGATAGCCAAGTCATGCATAAGATGATACAGCAGCAGCTTCTTGTAGTGAGTGTTGATTTAACTCCAGTAGAATTCTATTCCATTAAATTAAGGACTATAAGGAACGTTATAAACAGGATAATGTTTAACTCTTCATAAGCTTTCTTAGACTCCTTAGTCTTATGAACTGAGAGGTTGACAACAAACAGGATGATCTCTTAATCGTTGTATTTATCTCTCAGCTTATGTAGGAACTCTATGTGCTACTCTCGCTTAATAGAGCGAGGATGAATAACATTACTTTCTAAGCCAGAGTTTTCACTAATACTTGCTAAAATTGCATGGGT
>ARYC01009465.1:0-17401 GCA_000711775.1 Oxytricha trifallax | reverse complement strand
TAATCTTTCATTTTGAGGCTTTTAATTGAAGTCTGTAGCTAATTAATGAAAGATATATGCATTCTCAAAGAGCTAAAGTAAGTCTACGATTGTTTTATCAGAGAATGCTTCCATATTTCGAGGTAAATTTAAAATTCTTTGAATTTTAGAACTATCTCCATTAAGTCAATTCTCAATAATATTGTTGTTGAGATTAAATTTTTTTCAATTTAAGCTTCTATAATTTTCTGCTAAAGCTTCTAAATTTGAGAAATCTTAACAACCCACTGAACGTCTCTGCTCTACAACCTTTATGCAAGGCCTTTCATAAAGTATACCATAGTGTTTCAATCAATAACTTCTTACTTCTGTAAGAAAGTAGCCCTGGTAATTTAAATATATTCTTTAAGTATTTCAACTGTTGGACAACAACTAAGAGAACAAATTTTAACAAAGTATTATGTATATTCAACAGGAATATCTCTGATTAAGTGCAAGCCATCTTCTTGCCTGAGTAAAGTAATTAAAGGCACATTCAAAATAAAGAATGAAGACGGTATAAGCTTCTAAACTTAAGTATTAATTTCAAATACTGACCAAGTTTAACCCATTAATTGTAAAATATAAGGGTGAGTAAAATCTAATTTCTGCACCTAAGCTAGCTGTTTTGTGAATGCTGCTACGTTATTAAAGAATACATGGTCTGCTAAACCTAGAGCCTGTCTTGTATTAGGTGAGCGTATTAATAGCAATATTGATTCTTGAATTAATTCATCTTCGACTGTTAATCTTTCACTCATATATTAACCAAGAGCAGCTAAAATGATACATGGCTTCGAATCTTAATCTATATTATTATTGCTTTGAATTAAATCTACTAGCAATGAAAACAAGTTGTATTGCATTTATTCTTCATTGCGTTCTCAAAATTGCTTAGGAATAAAAAAAGTGATTAAGTGTTTCGAGTAACTATTTCTTGCAGAATGTAAGACCTTTCATAGTATTTAGATTTTTTGAAATTTTCTGAGTGTTTTATGAGAATTTCATGGCCAATGATTGAGCTATAGTTAATAA
Source organism: Oxytricha trifallax (assembly GCA_000711775.1). NCBI lineage: Eukaryota > Ciliophora > Spirotrichea > Sporadotrichida > Oxytrichidae > Oxytricha > Oxytricha trifallax. The sequence continues at coordinate 16,348 of ARYC01009465.1, read as the reverse complement.
AAATTTGAGGTAAGGGTTCTTTATTTTGTTTTTAGTCGCTTGCAAAGCTTACGTTCGTAGTGAAGTCACTCTCCTTGACTTATTCGTAGGTTGCAGTAACTTCAAGAGGCTCTGAAATTAAAGATTTACTTTTAGAGCTGTGCTTCACCTACTTTGTTTTATTGTTATTTACGTACTTTCTCACACACTACTTAAAATCAAAAGTTTTATTATAACCTGCATAATCCGGCTGCTTGAGCAGCAATTTCAAATTTTAGTTGTTTTAGTGCAGAAATTCTTTAGCACGATTGATTATAGCACTATCTTGAGCAGTTTAATACTTAGATTTAATACCCTTGATTTTACCAGGATCATCAAAAATTGAATCGGCTATATGATTTTTAAAAATCCAATGGAAGTTTTATTGTTCGGTTGTCTTTCTTTGCACTTGTAAATCATTAATACCTTCTAAATAGAAGATAATATTGAGAATTTAAGCTTACCAGGACTCGGATTTAAAAGTTAGTGATGGTCGATTTCAGAGTTATTCTAAAATCCAGTGACTGGATTCATCTAATTATGCTTAATTTTAATGATTAATTCGATTGGATTTTAGTATTAAACAGCTGGATTATTAAAATTTCGACTGGATTATTGATCCTTAACTATATGAAAAATCTTATTTTGCTTTTATCTTCCTGATTTATTGAAATCTCATAGCCAAACCAATTCAAATAATGATTATTCACTATAACTCATTAATCAAGTGTTTAGAGTTGCAAGGGGGTGGGTGGTTGAAGAGCTATGATAATATTTTTGATTTTTCAAGATGGGCCAAAGCCAAAATTGGCTTTTTGAAAAAATGTCGAAATCCGCATTAACTTTCAAAATTCAAATCTTTCCCCGTCCATAACTGAAGTATAGCCAGTTGAAATGTGAAGACGGGAATAGATAGAAGTTAATGGCAACCAAAATCGAAAAATCAAGTCGCCAGTTTGGACCCTGAAAAATGGCCTTTGGTTTAAGCCAACACGCTGGATTATAGGAGTCAGGTCAGTATGATAGTATACCAATCTTAAAAAATCTCAAGAACGGCCCCGACAACTTACTGGATTTATGGTTGCTATGAACTTACTAATACAATCATATAAATCAAATCATAATCAAATTTTGTACGAGCTGTGATAATGCCAACCCTTCTTTTTGCATTCTCTGAATCGCCTCGCTCAAATTAAGTTAAAATCTGTACTTTTAAATTTCCTTATTTATCAATATTTAAAACTTTTTATCAACTTATAAATTCTATGTGTACATACGTATTGGGGTTTATGTTAGGCATTAATAAATTGTACTTACCTTCTAAATTATTATTATGATAAAAAAATTACCTATAAATAAAAGGAATGAGCATACGCCAATTTTTTATTAATTTTTGTTGTAAATTTGATTTATTAATTGATTTAGCGCCAGTAATTCCAATGAAAAATGCAACTTCTTCATTTTTGAAAAAGATTTCCTAAAATGACATGATTCCTTTACTTTTAGAAACAAATAACTTCTATGAGATGTTTCCTGAAAATTATACTACTATTTAAAATACCTTTGATACTCTAGGTTAAATCTGCATAATTCTACCTTCGATGTGCACCTAAACTGTATCTTTGTTTGCTGATACTAGACCATACTTAATAAATTTAGATCGAAAATACCTTTATTTCAAGATGTTTACAGCTGGCACATGGGTTAAATCATGACAAGTAGGAAATTCCAACAATACAATTATGGATTTATAGGCAACTTTGCATAGTATGCTGCTTCATCCCCACCATAAATATATATTTCAAGTATAAATATGCCAGTATACTTGTTCATTGGAAAATATGACACTCTAGCAACACCAGTTGACAATGAAATGAACAAAGGAAAAATTAAGCAATTTATACACTATAAAGAATACGAATTAGATCATCTCGGTTTCATTCTTGCCAAAGACATGACTTATTTTTAACATTTATTCAGTGAGCTTGACTAAGTTAATCACGGCAGTTTGACTGCTTTAAATTTAGATGTGAATATCAAAGTGAGATTTATGATTATAATGATAAAACTTACTATTTAAAAGTATAAAAGTATAATTTTTAAAATTAAAAATAAGAATGGAATAAGGTGGAGCGCAAGGTGAAAGTTAACATATTTTATAAAGTGTATTTTCAAGCACCCTAAGGAGCAGACCCAATCATCATGATGGACGATATCGTAGAAATGATAAAGATATTAGACTACTAGAAAAAGTTCTGCAGATAAAAGTAATAATCTATTTTTGTTGTTTTTAATCTTAATTGAAATTCATGATGTTAAAGAGATTTCAACCTCCTGTCAATGATTTTGTTTGCATTGGTTAGCAGCAATCCCAGTGAATAATTTCTGTATTTTGTACAACTGGTTTTGTATTAATTTTCATCAATAATAATCAAGTTACAGGCTGGATTAAAATTGGCGGAATAAATATGACAACCCTATGACTGCTTCTTAAAACGTTAGTAAGTAAACCTGTAAAATGTGAATGATATTTGAATTTGATTTTTATATTTTTACTATATAAATATAATTTTTATAAACATAAATTCTTCAATTATCTTAGAATTTTATATAGTAAATTTATTAATTATTATTGAGTTAGTTAGTAATATTATTTTAAACGTCTTTTTTTTATTATTATTGGGGGTTTATGATGAATTATAGAATTTCTTTTGATATTTTTTTAATTTAAATTTTCTAGGATACTTTAATATCAATATAATTTAAGTTCTTGAATTGAATAAATTAGGCATTGAAGTAAACGTGCCTCTCAATAAACTTAAGATATGTTATGATGACGAATAATGTGCCGTTCTACAAAAGTTATGCAGTGTATCTCTGTAGAACAAGTTCAAATTCAAGAAGCTCACCATTAAGGATGAAGTAGGTGGCTTGGATGACGAAGGAGAATATGTTGGCGATGATATGGACGAGGGTGCTGACATCGCAGATATGGCAAACAACTAAAACGATGATGATGACATTGTATACTTTGCTGATTTCGTGTAGGGAGCAGACCACCCAAGACGAAAATTTAAAAAATCAGATTATTAAAGAATCAATCAGCAGAGAAGGATGGATGATCGAAGATGAAGGAGTGGCTCATAAACTTAAAATCAGCAAATCTCCCTAACGACGGCAACGATTGGAGAATTCACTTGGATTAGACCAAGAAATAAGCAGACTCAGTGAAGCAAACACTCCCAGATGCTAAATCTATGCTTGAGAAGCTTTATGATGAATTTAGCAAAGCTTTAGAGAGAATTTAATGCCAATAGTTTTTTAATATAAAAATAATTAATTGTTTTTTTACTAATTTCTAAAAAACTTGACTGCTATTATTATTTTATAAGATAATTGTAAATTCCATTTTCAATTTAATATAACAATTATATTACATCATATGAAATGTTATGCTATTTATATTAGCGCATCTATGTTATATTATTCATTCTATTTATAAAATAGATGAATTTAATGTTTCAATAAGTCTTTTAAAATTGTTGACAAGAGAAACTATATTTACTCAATCATCTTATTATAATTATATAACGAATAACATACATTAATGTTTTAAATTTGGTAAGAAGGAGGGTATTTTGTTAAAGAGCTTCCAAGGAATGACTGTTGATTACAGAGCACACTCCGAAAACCTTAAACACATTCAAAATGCATTCGCCACTGTGAGTAAGAATGTTGGTGATATGGAGAACGAACTCAGCGAGATAAACAAAAGATTGCCAATTTTTGAAAGAAAGATTGATGATATAATAAAATTATTCAATATAACTTATGATACTCTAATACTCAATTTAATTCATTAACTTGACTACACAGGCAAGTCATTCGTGATAACACTCCTCTATAAAAGATCAAGAAGTCAATAGCCATAGTAAAAAAATTAGATATTAAATCTATCGATATTAGAATAGGTGTGGTCTCAAACACTCTCTTGTAATTAAAACTCAAGGAAAAAACAAAGCAATAAGAAGATACTAAAAGCAGCATTTCAAAAATGGTCCTCGAAAACAACGACGATTACGATCTAGAGATTTGACTGTAGAAAAGCATTTTTTCTGATATATTTACTTACAGAAAAAATTATATTGTCTTAAGAAACATTTATTGTACTTTACGAATAGGCATTAAGTGACTATGACTATATCAGTAATATCAACAGAAATTTTGGGTTATCAAAATTAAAATTTTTAATTTAACTTTAGATGTTTAAAAATGAAAGAACCAATATTTTAGGCATAAAACCCTCATAAAGCTAACTCAAGAACTCAAAAGCCACAAATCAATGTTCTATTTACAATATTGAACCTTACTAGAGTTCTTCAGCTTAATCCACTAATTAACTTTAATTAAGTGAATATAAAGAATTCCATGAACTTAATTTCAAAACTGACATTGAACTAACCTTTAAATTAATTGCAAGAGTAAATTTAATCTCCCAGAGCAATCGGAATTACTTTGAAAAATCATCTCTTGTAATCTAGCACTAAAACTTCAGCTAATCCTGTATAGACAGATTCAAATAAACAATCATTGTGAAAGAGCCCAACATCTGTCATAATCAAATACTATAAAAACTTTGTGCAATCTCAAATGGCATTGATGTAATAGAGACAAGAAAATTAAGGTAAAAATAAATTAGGAAGCTTAATTTTCACTGCTGTTATAAAAGGAATATCAAAAGTTCAAGAAATTAAGAAAGGCCGCAAAGATCTTACTATTACTTTTCAGAAAGAAAGATCTTGTGATCATACTTTAGAAAGCAATCATAAGTCTGTAGATACTTAAGGAACCGATACCTAAAATTCAAATAGTTAAAATGTTTAAGGCCTTCTTGCTTTAAATATTTAATCACCTTCAAATGGAATTCAGAAACCAAACTAAATTTTCCCTTCAACTGATGTTACTTCAAATCAAATAACTATAGCAAATAGTCTGCAAGGAAGTTTCAATCATTATAGCCTAAAAGTTGGTAAATTCTTCGTTAATAAGTTAACACTTTGAATAAAGGTGCTACAACTTTATCTATGTTTGGAGATTCAACTTCCAGGATCAATGATCAAAGCTACAACTCAAATAAGATTGCAGCTAAGACTTGCATTTTGAAGGTGGTATTACATTTAGACCAAAGTGAAAACTGCCAAAACATGAAAAGCAAGTGCTTGAGAGAAAAGCCTCTTAACCCTAGTTTACTAGAAATTCTCTAGAAGAGTTTGACAAGCATCTAGAAATCACATAGCAGTTTATTAAGGATGAAGAGCAAAAGTAAGAAACGCTAGGTGATGATATGATAGATGAGTAGGGAGATCATTATAACTATTAAGGCAGACTTGAAACAGCATCTATTTTCTTTAACCCAAATACGAGAAAAACACTCCTATTGACTTATCATTAATAGATCTGGACAAACGCAATGCCGGTGATTTTTTAATTGTCCTGAAGTATCGCCAGTGAAACTGCTAAGCAATCGTTTGCAAATTAGGATCAGTCACAATCCATTTTATATTAATTATGTCCTTATAAGATTGGTTCAAGCTCAAACTAGTATTTCTAATAATAATTCTAAGACTAGCAAAGTTTTAATTTATTTTATCAAACCAATATTTTACACAGATAAAATCAACAATAACATTAAGGAAATGGCAATCAATCATTAGGAACAAGCAACTAACCAGGTGAGTCAAGGATTCATGCCTAAACTTTACTATCATATGTTCTCCAAATGTTATAAATTAGACTTCTTTTGCTTAAAATTCATATTTACCTTCTTATGACATCAAAGATTTCAAAGAGTAGTATGTAAAGTTTGGACTTTGGCCAGAAATAAACTTCAATTAATAGAAATAACTTAAAAAGAAAGCAGTCTAACTTTAATAACAATATAAAATTACAAACGAATTAAATTGACTAACTTAAGAAAGCTAACATCAGTCTATAGCATAGTTTGTCTTAAATGCAACTTAGAACTGTAAATTAATTCTTAAATGAACCGCTTGCTAAAAATTAATGTCTTAGGAGAGAAACATGCTTCTCTAATAAAAAGCAAAACAATAGATATGTACCTTGCAACAACTGCTCTTTTAATTACTCTTAATTTGGTGTGTTGAGCTGAAACAAAATTAATGGTGGAATATCTTAACTCTCTAACAACTTGGGAACAAACAGCTATCATCAAATAAGCAGATCACAAGATATGCAATTCTCTCCCAAATTTTAAAACTCTTAAGGAGAAATAATTTAAACTATTTTAAAGAATGAGAGATAAAAAAATCCAGAAAATTTCTACAATTAATTTAATAGTAATAATTTTAAGTAGAGCAAAATGGAACTAGCTACAGTATTCCTAAAGTATGATCGTTTATGAATTTTATTATGAAAAAATTGAAGAACTCAAATTTTAATTTATCTTATTGAGTTTAATTATATTTTAATTTGTAACCTTTGAGAAAACTAAATCAAATTAAATTAAATTATTCATATTATCACAACGGTAAATGTAAATTTATGATCAATATTACAATTTTAATTTTTCCTCAAATTAATACACCATAATCATATTCTTTTATATAATTGTGAAAGTAACTTATTAAATTATGTGCTTAAATACTAAACTTATTATAATTTCCTAAAATAAATTTAAATTCGGGATAATATTTAAAGATAAAATGGAGAAACTATTTGGAATCAAAGAAATCAATCAATACTTTGGATAAAATAAAAGAGTCAATTGAATTAATTGCATTTAAACCCCACAAAACGACAAGAATTTTATTTATTTATTTTTTTATATAAGAATTATTTTATCCCATTTTTTGGGTATTTTTTGTAACATTATATTTGATAGATATTATTTTTGTAATTAAATATTATGTATGCAATTTTAAAGTTAAGAAATTTTTGATAATAGAATTAAGAAAAAATAAGTAATTAATTATTGAATAAAATTGATAAATTGTTTTTATCTAATAATGATTTAAAGAGGGTGTTGTAAACAAATTCTAGTTTATTTTGAAATTGATTTCAAAATTCATTATTTTATTTCAGATATTTCTTTCTGTATTTTATTCAATTATTAAAAAATTTTCTATATTAATAAAGAAAAGAGAATGTAGAAACAATATTTTGAGAATCTTATGCAATTAATAATTTATCTTGATGATTACTGCCATTATTTTGTAGTTTTTATTTTCTAATTCACAAAATAAATCAAAATAACTTCCAGAGTCTGGTTATTAATAGTGCATCACCAATAAGTGTTAGCCAAGGAATGGGTACAACCAATATATAATTGATATTATTTTATTTAATTTAATGAAAATGTTGAATAAACCAACCAACATTTGAAACAGCAACTAAGGATTGAGTTTTGTCTATTAAAAAGAGGATGGATAAAGTGCTTCGTAAGAAAGTATAATTCTGTTTCCAACTCCACAATAACTCAAAAGTTAAAAACCTTATCAAAAGCATTTCTTACATAAAATCCTTTTTTTATTATAATTAAAATAGTAATATAAGTTAGTAGCCTTCTCATCAAATGACCCAACCTAACTAAATGAAAATGAGTAATTTATTTGAGTAATAACAAATGATCTTATAATAAAATGGCAACATCCAGTATCCAAACTATTAGGCATCAAATGATGGGTTAAGATAGTAACATAAGTGAAAACAGTAATTTTTTGAGTATTTGTATATCTTTAAATTGGTTCTACTTCAATTTCTTCCTCACAGGAGACTAATATAAAATTATTATGGGTAATTGATAGATATTATTAAATTAAATGCTAAAATAAAAAAGTCATAATGAGGTGATCATAAATTCCAATAAAAATCTACTTCAAGAAAAGAGTCTTTAGAATCAAATAATTCAACTATCTAGCCAAAAATAATTGATTAAAATCGTAAGATTAATTTAAATGCTACATCTAATAATATCGTAAAGTAATTCAATAATAATTCAATAAATGTTGAACCAAGTTGAGTGGCAGGAATTACAGATATTAATAAATTACATATATCTGGGACTAGCAGTTATAACTAAAGTTCTGGCTTCAAAATTTCCAAGTCTCCCTCGGTTTTATTGCCTATGAGTAGTAAACTCTAATAATTTAAATTCATTATGTATGTGTACACAATTTTGATAATTATTATCATATTAATGTTTTAGAAAGACTTAAAATTATCAAATCCTTAAAAACCTATATAGCAAGCAAAGCTCATTAAAAGTTTCAAATTAAATTCATCTAAATTAAAAAAAGTAGAAATTAATTAGAACTAAGACAAATGTCATTTTTGGTAAAATGATTAATACAGCCAAAGTTCATGGAATCTTTCAAAAACTGTTCATCTCAAAATAAAAAGGATTTTAATTTGTCTATGAATAAAATAAAAACACTTTAAAACCATTAAAAAGATTATAAAACTGATCAAGACTAACTTTAAAACATCAAAAAATAAAAATGAAACTCAAATTTTAATTTTAATTTTTTAAATTATAGTAAATAATAAAGGGATTAAAGTCATTTGTTTACATTTTATCAAAAAGATCTACACACCAAAAAATAATTAGTAATTAAAAACCCCAAAACATTTATATAAATACAAAGTTAACTCTGTATCATACAAAACTCTTTTTAAAAAAAACTTCCCTTATATTTTTTCCCAAAAATTTCTTTTCTCTTCTTTTCAAAAGTAGTTTAAATTGATGATTCTTTTTAATTTAGCTTTGTTTGTTATTTAATTATTATTTAAATCTTGGATGAGGAAATTATTATTCTAAAAATAAGACCAATAAAAATAAACTACGAAGATTAATTCTTATTTTAAAATAAATCCACTAAATAAGGTCAAAGCCAGAGTTCAAGCAGCTCTCAACAGTCATAGACAGCTTTAAAATTTCAAGGAAATTCCAATTAAAGTACTTAATTAGACATACAGAAACGATCTAGGTGATTAAAAAGATATCTATAGTTAATTGAATATCCGAAATAATGAAAACAACTTTTAAAAAATAAAGTTATAATATACTCAAGAAGTTAGTAATTTTGACTTAGTTGATAAAGATTTTAACTTTTATATTTGTTTAATGATTAGCCAAATTAGACATAGAGAAATTTAAGCTTGAGCTGAATGAGAATTCAAAGTGCTAGAACTGAGGGAATGAAAAATATCTGTGAAAACATTGACTAACCTTCTTAAAGAATGACAAAGCTATTTTACATTTAACTGACTCAAAGGAAAATTAAAAGCAATGCTTGATTCATAATTTAAAACATTTTTACTAAAAAATTGTAATTTTGTAAACAAACCATCAATCTTGAGAAATCTTCAAAGAAACCAATTAACTTTTAATATAAAAAAATAAACTCAATCTAAAAAGGTTGAATCTTAAGACTAGTAAGCGATAAAAACTTGAAAAAAAGCTTGAAGACTTAGATTTCTATTAAGAATTCTTAATTAACAAAATTTATGATCAATCTTTGACAAAATCCACAAATAACAATTCTAATAAACCATCTATGTCTTTAAAAAGCTTCAAGAAAGCTGAGAAACAAATTAAAAGGTATAGAAAAAGTTATAGATAAGAAAGCAAATAAATAATGCATTTTAACGAACAATCCGAATAAAGTGTTGAGACATAAAAAATTAAAAGTTAAAATGTTATAAAATTTTTTAATGATCACTACCTTTGACATAGACCAAAGAGTGTAATCAAATACATAGTTTACAAGTAATTGGTAAAAAAGTCTATAATTATTATTAATGGTTCAATCAAAATAACTTATATTATTAATAGAAATATATTCATTATGAAATTGTATTGATTATAATTAATAAAAGTATTAAGATTATATAAAGTAAAAATACTATAAATTAATTTAATTTCATAAAATCTTTGAGAATAAAAATTAAATTAACGAATAAGATATATAGAATATTGTATGTTAAGTTTTTAATGGTAAAATATTTGTTTAAATTTTAATAATAGAGGTATTGTTTGTTGCCAGATTTATCATTTATTAATTTATTATATTTTTATAATATAACAGATTTAGCTATATATATGGATATTGCCCATTTCCCTGAGCAGATTTTGTAATCATTAACATAAATTGATTAATCCTTAATGTGTTTAATATCATTAGGGATAAGAAAAAAGTATTTTAAGGAAGAATAAGCCTAAAACTTAATGAACCCTCTTAACACTTTTTCATCCGAGGAAGGTCTCTGTCTTTTGGCATGTGAAGAATGAGTTGTTGTTTGGACAAAGATCTTAGCATCACCGTTTTCAAGGTAGATTGGAAGGATTCCATTCTTAACAGTGACACAATCTCCAGTGAAGAACATGTTGCAAACTGTTTCACCCTCGCTAAAGCCATAGTTGGGTACGTCTCTCCGTTCAATTAGTTAAAAAGAGAAACAAAGAAATCTCCCTTGCTTAATCCTTAGAATTTGGTCATCAAATATTTTCTTGTTGAAGTAGTGGCTCAAGATTTTGGAATGTTTTCTAGCGTTCAAAATTGTTTAAATAAACTTGAATATTTCACTGTTTTTATCTAAGTTGTTCCAGAGAGCATCTCTGTTGTCTCGATATTGTCCACCGGCAAAGTCTTGCTCTGAACCATAATAAAAGAAAGGTATACCTTTGGCAGTGAGAGTGAAAGCTAAGGCACTCTTGAATATTCTTTGATCACATTAAGAAATTAAGAAACTTGGGTTGTCATGGTTATCAACTAAAATACCAAGAGCATCAATGTTTTTAGAGTACTTTGCTTCTTCATACTATCTGTCGCTACACTTGTTATTGATTTTCCAATGCGAAATAATCTCTGATTCAAAGTAAATTGGGAAGTTAAAAAGAGCAGAAAGATGTTATCAATAATCACCAACATAGCCAGAGAATTTATCAAAGTATTCTCTTATTTTGAAGACCCCTTAGGTTTGTCCAAACTCTTTCCATAAAATTTAGGAACCTCATTGATGGTATAAAATCAAATACCGTCAAAACTGTAATTTAAAACAATATTTTTAATCCAGTCCTTAAGTTTTTGTCTAACCCAACAATCTTCTTGTTTCAAATCAGGGATACCTGCTAGTCTGCAATTTTAATTTGCCATTAGTCAACCCAGTCATTGATATCGCAGTTATCATGAGATAGTTTTAATTTTGGTTGAATGGTTGGATTTAAGAATAATCTAAGCCTACGGGACCAAAATTATTAGCTACTTTATCGATCATAAGTCAGATATCCATATCGTGTACAGCTATACTGAATCTCTTGAGACCAGCCTCACCTTTAAGTGGTCAATAACTTTATTTCAGTTTCTAGCTCAGTAACCGTGGAACCTATTGTCAGTGTTGTCGACAACTAGAGAGATCATAATTGCATTGATTCCGAGGTTTTTATTGTATTGCAAGTTATTAGCAACGATACCGTCGAAGTCACCACCATAATAGTATGGTTAAGCACCTAATTTGTAAATTTTTTTATTTGTATGCATTAAGTTCCATAATGCGCTAATATAATAACCCAAAGCGTAAGCTTATCTTTTTTTACTAAGATATTTTGTCATCTCTTTTATTGCTTTTACCATATACACTTCCTCTTAGACTTACAATGTGACTTGTAGTTAAATTCAAAATATTTTTTGCATGTAAGAAGTTATTCTAAGTGAGACAAGTCTAGTCTTTTCTAAAAATACCACAATATATATTTAATTTATATTAATTTTATATAAAGTTTTAGTTAAATAATCTATAGAATTAAGTCTAACTATATTTCTTCTTTACTTCCAGAGTTATCACGACTTACCGAGTAAATATGAGCTCTTTAGTCTTCGACTAGGTCGATTGATGGTATTCGTTGAAGATTCGAACATGGTAGTCAAAACATACATCTATACCTAACCATTGTTCAATTGTATTGTTTGTGATTCGGTCTTAATTACAACTGCTAATCTTTTAATTATAACTTAACTATTAATCAAATAAGCTTATTCTCCCTTAAGTAGGTGTCTGAGCTGTTTAGTAGTCATTAGTGAGTGTTTGTTGCTTAGTCCGACCACCAAGTCGTAGTTGATGATTTCTTAGTCTTAGTCTTACGACTAGCTGTTCATCTCCACTGCTTAATAAGCAAGTTTAAGCACGACTCTTCAACTTCAGCCTCCAACCTGTGTTATATCACTATCGAGATGCATAGTGTACATGAGTAATAGGATATCCTACTATGTTTGAAAATTCAAGTCGAAAGCAATCTAAACAGCGACTAGTCGAATCAAGACAGACTAGCTAATCGGATTTGCCGCCACAAAGTTATGAAAATCCAATTATCTAAACAAATCTTATTTATGTTCTATTGATATTACTAATTGACCAAGAATTATAAGAAATTATTATCATTGTTTAAATAGGTGTAGTAGCTGTGTGATAGCTCCAAGTTGATGTTTAAGTACGAATTATAATAAAAGAAGAATTTTAGACTACAAGCAAAAAATTAAAATGCTCATTTTCGAGAAGCTTTTTAATAGAATAATAATAATAACAATAATTTAAAAATAATAATAGATAAATAGATAGATAGATAAAAATTTAAGGTATGTATAGTATATAAATCTAATCAAGCTTTGAAATAAATCTTATGCATTTTAATTGTAGTTCACTTCTTTGTCTCCTTAACTTTTTGTGCTTCATCTTAATCTGGACCTAGAGATTCCTATTAGTCGTTCTTTGACTACTCCTCCTTTTGCTATATGCTCTAAATCTCCTAGTTGTCTGGAATGCTTGATACAGTAGCAGAAGCCGGGCTTTTGATAATCTCTTTGGCTTCCGCGTTGAATTAACTCTCGGCTTACCATATCACAGTTACTATAGCTCTTTTTCTTGAATTTATTTATTTAGTGGTGGGTTCAGTTCTTGTTAGCTTCCATCTAGTTATCCTTTCGTTCATCTTAAATTATTTTTATTTTCTTTTAATTTTCTAAATAACTATTTTAATTATAATTGTCTCCAAACTGCTTCAATTATTTTCAAGTATCTTTTTTATAATTAATTGGAACATTCGGGCGTAATCATTATTACTCTATAATTCGATGTTAGTCTTCAGCCCTTAGTTTCTAAACGTTAATTATTCTGAACGTCTTCTTCACTCTTTAATATTGCCCAGCTTTCTAGATGGCTATTATACTATTAATTAGCCAAATCATATTTACGATAATCTCAATTTTCTAGTTCCTGTCTAGGTCTATCAATCTTTTCTCTTTAAGTTTTTTTATATCTTGTTGGGTCTCCTGCCTGGTTGATTGTTTCACAACTTCTCATATGACTAGCGTTCACGAGAATATTTTGGATACAGCAGTAGTGGCTCGTTCCATAGTTTATAGTAGTTCTCTTCTGGCTTATTGCCATCATGGTATATATCACATCCACAGTTATTTTGCTAATTTGGACTTGTATTTTGGCCTTTTCGGGTGACATAAAGTTCAGTATTTTTCATTTGACCTTTTTCATGTTCTTCTGAACTAGCTCTCTGATAATGACGTACGTGTTGGTATCATTAACTTAGGTAACATTACGTAGTATATTATTATTGATAAAATTCGAAACAATAGGAATTTATAAACATTTAATTAACAAAAACTGGCATTATTTTTAATTATGTTAATTAATTTAAATATATTTGAAAATAAAATGTATAAATGTGAGGATTTCTTAAATGCTTTTAACTCATAGTTCAACATACTCATTTTAATATTTAATTTATATATATATATTATCTAAGTCGATTGTTGTTTGATAGAGATGTGCTTTCGTATATTCAACGAAAATGAAGATGAGTCAATAATTTTTTTCCCTTTTTCATTGTATGTTTATACAAATTTGAATATCACACACTCTACAACTAAAAAATTAAAATAAATGTAAATTTATGGAATATTTTAACTCTAAAGTATGTTAGTGTCAAAATACTGGGGTAGTGCTTTCCACAGGGGGGCAAGAATAATTTTTAACAAAATTTTATATATTTTTAAAATTTACCAAACATAAATAATATATAATTTATAGGGTTATACAGACCCTATTTATTATTTCTGAGCGCCACTTTTGTCAATGTAATATATGTTTATTACATATTTATTTTAATAAAAATATGATAAATTAATAAGAAAACATTTAAATTGATTTTACTTTTTATCTAAATTAATTATTATAAATTTTAAAATGTTTTAGATTACAGCTAGTTCAAGTTTAAAGAAATCCAGTAACCACTAAATTAATAATATTTGATGGAACTAAAGCAAAATTATTAGCATAAAGTAATTTATAAAACATTTTAAAATTTATATCAATTAATTTAAATAAAAATTAAAATCAATTAAAAATGTTTTTTTATTAATTTATCATATTTTTATTAAAATAAATATGTAATAAACATATATTTCATTGACAAAAATGGCACTCAGAAATAATAAATAGGGTCTATATAACCTTATAAATTATATATTATTTATGTTTGGTAAATTTTAAAAATATATAAAAATTTTGTTAAAAATTATTCTTGCCCTTCTGTGGAGAGCACTACTTAAATGGTGATATAAGTTGAAAAGAAGTAAAAATATTGTACTTACTTATAATTTATTATCACAGAGCTCTTTTAATCAGAGAGGCTCTATTCTTTAATTACGTTAATTTCCATTTTTAGTTTATTTATGATTATCATAAATATATTACGTCAATTTCTGAATTTAAATAATTTTTAAAAATGAAAATTTATGATTGATAGGAATGTCCCTGGGTGTTTTTAAACCTAGTCATTTTTGTTGGGTCTCTATCTTATCAATTTCCTTAATCTTTAGATTTTAAGCTGTCATTAATGGGGTGTATTTATAAATCATGAGTGATTTGATTTAAGTTACTCTTATAGTGTCACATATCGTAGGATTGATTGATTTTGTTAACCCCTAAAAGAACTCAGTTTGTTTCTTCAATTCGTTCCTAGTCGTCTTCATCATCGTTGATGTATTTAGGCTAATATTCATGCCTAGGTATTTGACGCTCTCTACTCTCTAAATGCCACCTATCTCCTTTACTTCTTTGAATTGTCTTGCGTCTGTCATGATTTAAAATTTCTTGATGTTTAATTTTAAATTATGAGATTTCTCTATTATCTTGAAGCATCTTACTAATCTTTCTAATTACTCCTTACTTTTCACGTTGAGTTTCCCTTATTTATTTAGGTAAGTAAGCTCTTGTTATGAGTATATTGCGTCTTGGAGGTAAATGTTGAATAACATAAAGGACAAACTACAACCTAAAGCTACACCTTTTTGGAATTGATTCTCCTCCTCTTCGTAATGAGTTTTGTTATTTTGTTTTAGCTCCTTAGTAAGCTTTACTACTCTATTGTATATTTCTGACTTGATCCTCTACTCTAATATGTTGGTTAGTTTGTCTTTACAGACTTAGTCGTAAGCTTTTACAGTCTACAAATAGATATGCTTCTCTTTATTTGCTCTTCCTCCTTGATTCATTTATGTGTACCAAAAGTCTCATTAGGTGAAAATAAGTGTTTTTGCTCATTTAGAAGCCGCTTTGATAGTTCCTAATTTATAGTAGTTAGCTCTTCTACTCCTGGAGTTTTATTATCAGAACTTTTTCCACTATCATGTTTAGATGGGAATTTACTTCTATTGGCCTTGTCTTTTCAATCTCCGGGTAATGGTTGCCTTGATTCTTACTTAAAAGTATTAGTCTACCTTCCTTTATATACTATGGTATTTTTGAGAGTTCAGCCATTTCGATATTTTCTTGCTTACTGTTCTGAGTAAAGAATCTGACTTGATAAGCATCTTTCCGTCAAATTCGTCGCACCCATTTGCTTTGTTGAAATTACATTCACTTATGCTCTTCTCAACATTCTTCTTCACTGCTGAACTCTTACCTATTTGCTTCACTCTCCATTGTTGTATCTCTTGGTTTTTTATTGCCATTTATTCTCTCTGTTGTCCTTGAACAGATCGTTGTATTGTCAGTAATTTTTTGATTTGGGAAAAATATTTATAATTAATAAATTAATAATTTAAAAATGTGGCAGTTTACTTTGTGACAATATGGTACTTGTTCGATAGAGAATTACACTTAGCTGGACTTTAATATTGGCGGTAACACTCTATCGCATCCCTCAAGCGAGTTAACTTCACTTTAATTTGTACATTAAAATCAACTAAACAATCTCCCAAATTTAAAATTGATTTAATTCGCTTCAAGGATGCAATAA
>ARYC01009464.1:0-27276 GCA_000711775.1 Oxytricha trifallax | reverse complement strand
AATTTCTCTACTAACCCCAAAAAGACCACAACTATACCCTACAAATCAAAGCACTTATAAACCTCACTAAGGGGTTTTGGGGTTTTGACTGCCATTAATGGCGATAGCCTTATTTCAGGCTACCTGACCCTAGTGACTTGAGCAACTGTAGCATGACTAAGTATCTCTGGTGCAGCTGCCAGCCATCAAGGCAAATCTACTGGGGCTTTAACAGCCATAGGAAATGGAGATAAGAAGGATGAAGCAGTGGACTGTTTGCCATTCACTGTAATACCGTTGCTAGCATTGAAATCGCATGCTTACCATAGAGAACCAGTTGATTTTTAGGGTTAAACAGTCATGTAACTCTCTCTGGGGATGTATATATACTTGAAAGGCTCCGATGAGTTGGAAGGTGAGTATTAGAGTTGTTCATCTGATTCCTTATAGCATTGCAGGTGAGATGGGCATGATATTGCGAACACATTTGGGTTGAATATACTCGTATTAAGCACAAAGATTTCAGGAGTAAGAGGGATAGAAGGTCTTGTATTGCCTGATAACCGAGAATAACTCAGCATTAACACTCCTGAAAACTGAGCATTTTCCCTTTGGTGCGAAGATGCTATGTTGTGACTCTGAAGCACGAGATTGGATGGGATCCTCATTGGATGATATTTAAGAAGGGATTACAGCTAGATGGATAGTGCCTCAGGGATCCTTAGCCCATCTAAAGTCAAGGGGTACATCTACTTCGAAAGTCTAATCAATCAATTAGGAAAGTGCCAAGGCACCTACATTCAAAACCCCCAAAACCCCTGAAGTTGTTTGACTGAGTTTTTAATAGATAAAAGTAGATTATTAACGCATACTTTATTAGGGTTTTAATTGGGTTTATGTAGGGGTTTAATGTTTAAATGTTAGTAACAAGCGAGTTTTTTTTAATATTTCACACAAATAAAAGCTTAGAGTCTTATGACAGTTCTATGAATTTTATCTTTTTTAGATGGTGTTTGATTGTTTCTATTGTAATTTAATTATCTGAACTTCGCTTGATGATGGTTGAGTATGCAAGCTCTCTCATGCCTCCATTAATCTTTTACTTATCTAAATATTGCTTGATTCTTGTTAAAAATATCTCTTCAACGCGCCTAGCATAAAAGTAATCGTTTCTTGGCATGTCGTTCTCTATTATTATTACTCCTAGAGCCCAGATATCCCATTAAGTGTCTCCATCTCTCCAATCCTCTCTCTCTGGGAAAAATCTTGGAGTACCTAATACATTTCCTAATGCAGAGGCCTACGCTCTTTAAGCTCTGTTGAAATCAATGATATAAACTTTTAGAGGTTGAATGTTTATCATGATGTTCTCTATCTTTAAGTCTCTATGAACATAACCAAGCTTGTGAAGCTCTTCAATACCCTCAACTATTTGCTATACGATTTAGCCAATTTTTCTTTGACATCTATTGTCAGATAAGAATTCTCTGTAAATCATTTCGAGGATAGGAAGTCTAAATGCTACATGATCTTTACCAAGTAGTTTAGCATCAAGCTAGATAATATGCCTACACTCATTGAACTTTGTCTTTTAAAGAGCATTATACTTATTAGCAAATTCCATTTAGAACTTGTCATCAGCAAAGAAGTATTGAATGGATATATCTTGTAAGCATATTAATCATCAGTAATGACTCTCTTCTCTATTTTATCTTCAAGAGTGTGGTAGCTTTCTCGGCAAGAATCTAAGTCAATAATTTTAAAAATGGGAATCTTCATTGCTTCTATTTTAACCATGATTTTATTGATATCAGAGACTGTAAAGTTCTTGACTGCTCTCTTCATTTTATCTTACTTCAACTCTGAGACTCCACTGGGTGTCTTGATCTTCATTTTTTTTAGAGAAATCTATTCCCTGTAGGTTCATGAATAAAGACAAAACTTTGATTGTGCATATTCTTTAAGTGCACTTTGAGGTCTCTAGTATGAGAATATGGCTTCTCACAAAACTCGCAGACATACTTCCCATCTTTCTTTTAATGCTTGAGATATAACCTTGGCATATCGTTGTGTATATCTCTCAAGTGTCTCTTATAAGTTGACTTGTAAGGGAAAACTTTATTGCATTCTTTACATTAATATTCAACTTTTCCTGGTATTCATAAATGCTCTATAACGGACTTTTTTAACCTCCTCCTCAATTTGCACAGATTCTATGATTACCTCCTACTTAATTTATATTTAAATCTCAAAGGTAGACTAGTCAAAGTTGTCAAAAGTAGGCTCCCACTGAGTACAAGCGTCTCTGGTCTCTACTATTTTTGGTTGATGGAATGATAACTTTTATTGACTTGTTCCAAGTAATGCCGCTCTTCTCAAAAGGTTAGCGCTCATTTTAGTTTTCTGATATATTTTATTATAATAATGATAAAATTTATCGAGATAAATTATTATAGTAGAGTATAAGACACTCTGGTAGATTCTCGGCTGAGAGGTAATAATTAACTAACCATAGAAGACTGTAAGTTGACATATTTTATGTGAATTTTATACGTTTTAGTAAATTAAAATACTCCTAAGGAAGTTTTGTTTCTTAAGGAGGTCCTCCAAATCAAGTTTTAAAATAATTTAGAGGTAAAGCATTAAACATTTTTTAATTTAATCTGCTCCTAATTAAGTTTTAACCTTAAAATTTTAACTCCTTATTAAGTTTGAACTTAATTTTGAGGACGTTCTAAAATAATAAAACATTATTAGGAGCAATTTAATGGAGAAAGTTTGATAAAATGGAAATCAATGTGTGAAACTTGGAGCACTTTTTTAAAGTTTTTTCCGCATACCTTTTCAAGCCTGACCTCCAGTAGGTCCTCCCTATTTGTAGTAAGATTTTAATAAACTTAGAATTGATATCAATAATTTTAAATTTCATTAACATTTCTAGAAAGAGGAAGCAAGATGGAGTCTATGAATGATGCTATGAAGAGAATTTAATCTCAAGATTTAATAGGAAAATTTCGAAATAAAGAGGACCTCTATAGATACTTGGTATAGCAAGGTAAGTTCTTAAGTAAGATTAATACATCCATAATAGTTGGACTCTTCTTGCCAACTTTGGAGTGAACTAAAATCTCATTCTTAAAAGCCTTACTTAGTGAAGAGAAAAAAGCTTTTAAGTCTAATGAAAATAAGATGATAGAGACACCTAACTACCCTGAAATCTCTGTAACAAATCCTTATGATGATGCTATGAGTGATCCAGATGTTGCTCTCTACCTTCCATCAAAGCCGCAACTCTCGAATAAGTTGCTAGAGAGAAACTTCTTCTTCGGTGTTCTTGCAACTCAGAAACCTGAGTATTTAAATGAAGTTATTTAAGAACCTCATAAGAAACGCTACAGCATCTCTCCTGAAGAAAAAGAGAAGCAAGTTATTAAAATAAGTGAAACTTGTGTTAGGAACTTCAAAAGCATCCTTTCTTCTCAAGTAAGCTTAGTCTTCTAACTTTATAGAAAAACCTGGTACTGTGTATACTTGATGAAAGAGCGCAGAAAATTAAACAGAGAGAGAAAATCACAAGTAAAGCATGAATTAATTGAATAAGAGACTCTACAAATATTTCTAAAAGCCAGACGAGATGAACATAGATGCAGGTGCTGGCACTAAGAGATGAAACATAGGCCCAAGAAAGCCTTAAGAGGAAGAAAAGAAAGAGAAGCCAAATCCATTTACGGGAAAATTTAATATGTGAACTTATTCATTCGTTTAAATCTAAAACTAATTTATAAACACAAAATCGACCTTCTCTTGCGCACACTTTAGCTTTATCATCGCTGACACTTTTAGCAGTACTCTTTATAAAATCTACTGTGTCTATCTTCAAGTCGTGCATCAAAGTGAAAGAGTAGAAGTTTCTTGTAGTGGCCTTTCAATAACCCCCAGTATAATTCAATTCCATTGAATTGTGAGGGCTGTAAGGAACATTAATTACAGGTGTTTGCTTAATCTTTCATATTCCTTCCTTGAGTCTTTAGTTTTATGAACTGATAAGTTATCAACAAACAATGTGATCTCTTAGTCACCATACTTATCTCTGAGCTATTGCAAAAAATTAATATATTATTTAGTCTTAATAGAGCGAGGGTGGATAACATAAGTCTCAAGCCCACTATCTTCACAGATTCCACTAAGGATTGCATGAGTTTATACCTTAACTCTTTAGTCATAAATTTCTATATTACTATACCTCTTGTACCAAGACCTTGATATAAAGGTATTAAACGTGAATACTGCCTCATCAGCGTGCATGAACTTAATGCTATTAGTAAATGCCCTCTGCATTTTATCCTTATAAAATGAAAAATTATAGTCAATCACTCTTTTAATGCGATTGACTGTTTTGTAAGATATAAAATTCTTTTTAAATATGTTCGCTATAGATTAAGCAGAGATATGAAGCTCAGGAAATTGGCGATGAAACATAACAGCTCTCTAGGCTAGAGAGAAATAAGCCCAGTATTTAAGAGTCTTATTATTAATAAGATATTCAATATGATGCTGTTAAAATTTTGGAGGTCTTGAGGCTTAGAATTAAGCTGCTGTCTCTTTAAATTCAAAGCTAATAGACAGTGAGACCTCACAGTTGCTGGAGATTTATGGAGTAGCTTTGCTATAGATGTGTAATTTAGAATAGGTTTGAGTTGATCACTATAATCATCGCATCCATAACGC
Organism: Oxytricha trifallax; assembly: GCA_000711775.1. Taxonomy (NCBI): domain Eukaryota; phylum Ciliophora; class Spirotrichea; order Sporadotrichida; family Oxytrichidae; genus Oxytricha; species Oxytricha trifallax. Next base: position 22,569 of record ARYC01009464.1, on the reverse strand, counting down.
AACTTAAACAATAATTCTATATACTCACTGCCATAAACTGACCCCAAACTTCGCATATACTCACTTTAAATACTAATATTCAAAAATTAATCCCCTACATAAACCCTATTAAAACCCTAATAAAGTATGCACTAATAGTCTACTTTTATCAATCAAAAACTCAATCAAACTACTGAAAGTATTTTGGGTTTTGACTGGTCGGGGAGAAAGCTTTGGATTTGATCACTTTTTTGAACATATTCAATGAAATCGTCTTCAATGAGCCCTTCTATTTGTGGTACAGCAGACATGATTACCTCTTTTCTTTTAAGATACTAAAGATAATTAATCATAAGATGATTACATTTTCCTGCTGCTGATAATGCTTTTGAGAAAGTATATATTAGTGCAATCTATTTTCGGGAGATAGGCGTTGCAATCTTGAGTAAGAAAGTTATATAGTTCCTTCTTGTTCCCTATCTTTTCTATCATTTGCAAAACATTAATTTTGGCGAGTTGCTGCTACTAGTTCATCAATCGTTAAACCTTCTATTAATTAATGTATTATAAAAAAATAATTAACAACAAAAAATGATGATTATATAATACATAAATAATAAGTATTCTATTTAATACATATAATCCTTTTAGCCAGGAAAGAATTATCCAAAAGGAAAGCAACCTTAACCAATCACAAACAGTTTAGACAAATATGAAATAGCTTTAAAAAAATTAAATCTAAGATTGCTGACTTCTTCAAAAAGGATAGTAATAAAGTGAAAATTTTGATGAGAGTGATTAATCATAGTATGATTTAAGTCTCGATATTGAAGAAACTATTCTATAAGGAACTCATTTATCATCAAGCTTATTAATACTTGGCGATAGCACGATATAACCAATTAAAATTTTCCTAATAGATTAACAAATGATAGCCAACTAAGGATTCAAGCTTATTAACAGAGCAATAAGATCCTCGAAAGCTAGTGAGATTAAATTGCAAAAATTATAATGGGGATTTAGGATTAAAAGAAACTCAGTGTACAGAAAGTATGCTTTGAGCAATAATCTTGAATAAAGATCGCCAAAGTGATGACTTTTAATAGCACAAAGATTTACTATAGGAGATATACGATGAATAAATGACATTTGAGAGGGCCACGTTTACTAAGGAGACTGCTATTTAGTCTAACAATGACTATTTAGGTTTATACACATAGCAAATATCGCAGTTACAAGTTTAAAGACATAATGTCAACCAATCAGAGTAAAAAGATTAAAAGAGGAAATAATTGGATTAGTAAAACGTGTGTATCTTTAGGACAAAGTGCCTATAACGAGTATTATGAAGAGACTAAAGATAAATTATTAAAAAGTGAAGTAAATACTAAACTAAGCCCAAATAGCAAACACCCAGAATCATACTTTAAATGCCAAGATGTTTAAGATATTTAATCCACTCACTAGGCACCTTATTGAACAATACTTGTCTGAAGGAGTGCAACCAATAACTTGCAAAGCGATAAGGGAAAAAATTTGGAATGATCTAGACTAGTAAGTATCAATTAGTTCAGTTCGTCTCTTTTTAAAAATTTCTAAGGATTTCTTACAAAAAGTAGTACTATCTTACTCCAAGAGTCAACAATCTCCAATCTAAATTATAGCATTAGGCGCCTGCTTATTTTCACTTAAAAAAATGTGTAAGAAAGTAAGGCAATTATAAACATCGATGAAAGCATCCTTAGGTATAGCTCAAATAAAGGAAGAAAATGGTCTAAGAAACCGAAACCATCTTTTAACTATTCTTCCTCGAGGTTCTCAGAGATCAGTATTATTGCAGGATTGGTGATTAATAACTCAGCTTTTTTCACGGTAAATAGAGGGAAAATGGCAGATAAAAAAGCTTTCTTTTTCATGATAAAAATTATAAGATTCTTGGAACAAAGCAACCTAAATTGGAGATTTGACCATATATTTATGCTGGATAATGCTTCATACCATAGGAGCAAATATCTCACTTAGAAGATTGAGAAATATAAAATTCCGGTAATGTTCCTTGGCCCTTATCACTTTTAATTTGCTCCAGTGGAACGATTATTCGCTGGCATTAAAAAAACAAGAATTTCAAGGTATTATAGAAAACAACTTGCTTTAGTTGAAGGATAGAAAAAATTCGAATGGGATAGTTTAAAAGAAAAAAATATTCTTCTAACATCAATCGCACAAGGAATTTTAAGTTTGAAAATAGACTGGGCTAAATCATGTTACTTCAAAGCACTAGTTACAGCGCTTAATGATATTAGTATGAAGGATATCTGTAATGTATAGTGTTAAACAAAATAAACTTAATTACGGGAGTCTCTCGTAATAAGAAATACTCTACTTTCTAACAAAAGTTTATAAGTGTAACCACACAACCTATTGGTAGATGTTCTCTTAATTTCGATCTATGTGAAGAATAATTATCTTAAAACATTTTACATAAGATTACCAAAGGATTTCAAGTTATAATCTCATAAGATGAAACATAAATTTTAGGGAATTCGAATATTTTTTAATTTTAAGAATTAAAATTACATCCTAGCAACAAATTTTTAATTTCATATTATCGAAAATTCTTAAAATTTTGCTAAACATTATATAGTCTTTATCTAGGCTTTCATTAATAAATTATAAGTGCATATTATCAGACTTATAAATTTTTAAAAGTTTAAGAGAGATAAAGTAAATAGAGAAATTTATTATACTTGTAATTTACTATACTTAACCTTTAAAATATATTCTTTTTTAATTAATTTTTTTAATTAAGCATAATTTCTACATAGTATTTTTCGATTATTTTAAACTTCAATAGATTTAATCATTTTATTTCCAAGGATTACTTAAGTTTATATAAATAATAGCCCAGAAGTACATCTTAAAATTATTTAAATACTTTTACAATAAAATGTAATATTTATCAAGTTATAGGTAATAATATACTGGATTATATAAATTAGTATTTTATATCATTAAGTTATAGAATTACAAATTCTAAGTAATATCAATTTTTAAATTTATGATGACTAAGATTTTTAATTGCTAATAAACTACCAAATGTAAAAAATTAAAAATAAATCAATATTCTTACATTATAATAATATTTATTTCTAAAGTAGTTTAATGTTTTAGAATTTCAATGAATTTAAATTTGAAATTCTTATGCGAAAGGAAGAACTCTTAATTTTTAATTATACATTTTATTTACCTCTATCATTTATAAATTGAAAATAGCTAATTTAAAATTGAATTGATAATATTACTTAACTTACTTTTATTAATTGCTTCTATTTTAAAAGTGACTTGGTTGATCTTAGTTTGTCTGATTTGATTCTGGGGTACTGAGGTTTTTTGTAAATATATTACGAACAATTATATTATAAAGCTAAGGTCAACCTCCTTGCTCAATCGCCCACTCCTGGCGAACAACCCACATTGTGGGGAAATAGTAAAGTTTATAGACTAAGCCAACCTGCACTAACCTATCCCATCTGTAAAATTTGTAAAAATAAACAAATAATTTCATAGATTTTAGATAATACCACCAAATTTAAATATATATAAATTAAATTAGTATAAATTTATATTTAAACACTTAATTATTGTACCACCTGAAGTAAAGAATTATTATCCTTATGTAATTATATAATTAGCAGTATTTTTTTGTTATTAAATATTTTAATTTTGTTTTGAATTTTTACAATGATTAGAAATTTATAATTCTTATTATATAAATTACATTTATTTATTAAGAGAAGCTTACAAAAGTGTAAACAAAATTTATGTAATTTATACTTTTTTGTTAAAATGTATGTGGTTCTAATTATTTATACTTACAATTAAGAAATTTATAAATTTAATAACATTACTATTAAATCCTAACTTTTGAAACTAATCTCTTTTCAGAGTCCAAAACTAAGTAGTAAGTATTGAAGACAAATACTCCTGTACTGAAAGTGAAACAGCCAGCCTTGGAAATGGTGTATAAAAATATTTGACTGCCTCATCAAATTTATAAGCTATTATTGACGAATTTGGCAATGACCAACTTTAAGAATGGGAGCTCTGTTTTGTAATAAAACATTCTTTAAAATAACTGTGAAGAACACTACTAGGTGGAATTAACTTTGGCCGAAGACAATTTAATAAACACATTATTCCAATTATAAACTATTGACCCATGATGAATTGATTAAACTTAGATAGTTAAAATTATTCAATAAAACACCTATAATTTAATGAAATGGCAAAATAAATGCATACAAATGTTGTTAATATTAGATCGATATAATATCTCCCAGTAAAGTAGCTTGGAAAGATTTTGAAAATATATAAATACAGGCCAATCTTGTTCAAATAACTAAATTGGAATTGAGAATAAATCAACTTAGTATGTATGTGCTTTTTTACTATTAAAAAATCAAGGAATGGTTTAAGGTCTACGAAAATGACAACCAATTTATCTAAAAGATCAATTTATTCATAATCAAAAGTCAAAATTAATTTAATAATATTTAACCTTATAATAAATATTCCCATTGCAAGGGTAAGGATAAATAGAGAGAAAATAAAATTTAATAGAATCCATAGTGTAGATAGATAAGGGGGGTGATATAAAAGTGAAAGATATAAAATGTAATATAGTAAATAGTAATAGCAAAACCATAATAACTTTAATTATTTTAAGCTTAAGTATAGATGATTAGAAACTTAATCAATTTATAATATTAATTGTTATTATCTCTCTTTTTCTAATTCATTATCTAAATTGGGTTTCTTTGCTATTTGTGTTATTTTGAATTCCCATCTTTTACTACCTAAATTCTGCTTTCTTTTATTTCAACAGTGAAAAATCTCAAATTTTAAATATTATTCTTGTTTACTCTAGTGGAATCAGCTATAGAAGTTTTTATAGTACTACAAGTAATTCTATTGCTTAATTAAGTGAAATTGCAATTATCATGATTTTAATTTAGAGAGGTATTTGAAATTTCTCCAAACATATATAAATGCAAATAAGGGAAGTAAAACAGAAAAGTTGATATAGAGAATAGTTGGTTTAACATACTGACTATTAAATAATGTGTGAAGGGTTCAATTCCTGCTATAGTTAAATTTTTTCAAGCAGTGATTGTAATTACAAAATTATAAGAAATTCAATATATAAAAAGATAATTAATTATTTCTAAACCACCTTATCACTTATTATTTTATGCTTTTATCAAAAATAATTCAATAAAAATACACAAAATAATATTTAAGAAGGAAAAAGTGTCATCAATTAATGTGAAGAAGATCATTGTGAAATTTAATAAATTAAGACAATTTTACCTTGGTACAATTCTAGAGTTACAACTTAAATACAAAAATATAGAAAATTAACTTTTCAATCAGAACTAATATATTGAAGAATTAAATAAACTAATCAAGAATTAATTCGAAAATATTTTGAAAATAAATTGTGACTTATAAATAAAAATGAGGACATAAGTGCATTGCAATAAAGAGAATAAAATTAAATAAATAAGATAGACGCTCTAATTATAGAATCAAATTAGTAAAACATTTTTCAATGAAAGATAAGATATAACCCTAAAAATATGAATAATATTATTAAGCCTCAAATTTTGTGATTCAAGATTATAGATGGGGAACTTAAAGATTAAATAATAAATAAGCTCAGTACTAAGGAAATATTTCAAATATAGAAATGTGTAATGCTTTAATTTATGATGCAATCCTTATAAGTAACAGCTCGAAATTTTTAGTTATTGTAATAGACTCACCTTGGAAGAGGACAGCCTGCAAGTTCAATTATACAGCATAGGGTAACAAATTTATTTTTGATTTAATACCATTTGAAAAATTGCAAAGTGATGGATATGTATTTCTATGGGTTACTAACAATTAGATGCTAGACGCTATTAAAATCATGAATGATAAAGGCTATGAAAAATGTGATATTCTTGTTTGTATCAAGTTGAATGAAGACAAAACTTTGTACAATAATATTGGATTTTATTTAAGACATGTAGTAGAATTTTGTATAATTTTGAGAAAAAAAGGTCTTTTAAGGAATTAAGAAAAAGATTAGTATTGCACTTTCAAAGCAATATATTAATAGAAAAAGCCAGAAAGTCCTGCAAAAGACAAGATTTTTTTTATAAACTAGTGGAGGAGATGGTGCCTGATCACAAATACTCAGATATATTTGTAAGAGAATACAACCAAAGAGAAAAATGGTTTTCAATTGAAGATTAGTCTATATAATGCCTGAAGAACTGAATCATTGAAGCTATTCTTTTTGGAATTTAGTTTAATAAAGATATTATTAATTTATGGATAAAAATTTTATTTTACACTTCAAAAATATTACCTCAGCATCTGAAATCACAAAGATAGTGATTAAAATTTATTATAAAAAGATTCCTGTTCTTGCCTAAATTGACTTAGACACTCTACTTTAAAGCTACTTTATATTAGAAGACTCCTTTGATAAGAAAGTTATCAATGATCATCAATACGCATACAAGGTGTATCCCTTCAACTATCTCTTAAGTGATGATAAATATTAGATGGAGTTTACAAATGAGTATCAAGTACTCACTCAAGCAAAGTTTAAAGAGTGTAGTTACTTAATCAAGCTAGATGCTGTTCTCCTTGCCAAGGATCATGTTGCTTTAAGACTCCCACTATATGAAATGACCCTCAGAGATTTCATTACTGATCAAAGGAATCATAAGTAGCTAGCTTTGATAGCTACTTAAATCTTATAAGGTACTAAAGAACTACATAAGTTAGGTTTTATTCATAGAGATTTGAAGCCTGAGAATATTATGATAAACTTCTCACCTGTTAGAGTAACAATTATTGACTTCAACAGAGCATTAATGGTGGAAGTGTTATGGGAACTGCAGGCTATTTTCCAGAAAAAGAAGACTGGAGAGATGAAGACTTTCAATGGGATTTGTGGGCTTTAGCAGCAATAATGATAGAGTGCGATATGACCTGCAACAATTACTACTCAACAAGGTGCGAGAGAGATGCTAAGCAAAGGATAAATAAATTTATAGAAAGAAACAGAGTCTCTCAATCAATGAAACAAATGGCGGAGTCAATAATAATAAAACCAAACTTAAGATCAGACATATCGGATGGAGCAGAAAGAGTTGTGGTTAAGTAAGATAAACTTCAGACCTCTCCCACATGATCCAATAATGTGCATTTTGAGTGATTAAATTAAATACATTTACTATAAATTTCACATTAAAACCTATTAATAACCCCAACCACTAACATATTCCCTACAAATCAAAGCATTTGATAAACCTCATTAAAGGGGTTTTAGGGTTTTGATTCTCTAAGCAACTTTTAATGCTCATTTTGAATATCTTAAATATTCTTGTGCAAACCTTAGTTTTCATATATGACACTTTACTTCTCCTCGCCTAAAGATAGATAAAATTACAAAGTTATTCCTTACTTATAACTCTCATTTGTTCACGAGATATTCAACAGCTGCCCTCTTATCATCAATTTACTATTTAAAAGCAAATCTTTGATTCGCCTCTATGATTTTCCTTTCCAATTAAGCAACAAGACTTTGATACTAATCTTTTTGTCTCTGGAGTTACATATTTAATCCGTTTTGTTTTTCTAAGAGAGAAAGATTCTCTTAAAGTAGAGCTAACCATTTACGACTGCACTGCTTTTCTCTTTTCTCAAATTCTTCTATTACTCTCTTCATTCTCACTATTTCCTTTGATTGTGATTGTAGCAAATTTGTAAAATGATTCGCTGCATTTCCAGCATTCATAATTAATCATTTATCTACAAATAATGTATGTAATTGTTTTAATCGATTTGTTTACTGGATGGAAAGTGATAATTTATTTTTCAAGTCTCCAAGCTCATTTACCTTCTAAGCAATTTCTTCTCTCAAGTAATCGCACTCTTTTTTATATTCAATATTTTGCTTCAACCAGTCTTACCTTGATAGCTCCCCCAATTTCTCGCGCAAGTCTTAATTGGCTTGTTTAAGTTGATCGTTTTATCGTTTCAATCCCTATGTGTAATCACGTATAACATTCTCCTTTTTACTGATATTTCAGCACTTACTGTCTCATTATTTCGTGAGCGTTTTTTAATTGGTCTACAAGCTACTTGTAGTTGAGTACAATCTCCTCTTTTTCTTGAACTAAGCGCTCTTAATCTTTGATCTACTGTTCTTTCTCGATGTATTTGGAATTAAATGATAGATTTTTTAGTATTTGTCAAATAGCTACTTATGAAATTGGGCTAGTTTTTTCTAGTCTGTGTCCTTCATTGTACTTGACAGTTGATTCTTATAATTTTCTAATTCTTGAATGTTAGCTTTGAGTTTTGCCTCATATTCTTCCTGCATTTGCTCTCTTAGTTTATTGATTTCTTCATGAAATTGAGAATATTTCTCTTGCTAAATGATGACTTATAGTTAAATAAATTATAGCTTGCAATATAATTAAACTTTAATATAATAGTCTTAATTTTGGGCATTATTTTAAGCATTCTAATTATTTAAGCGTTTCGATCTTTCTTAAACAGCAAAATAATCGATTTATGCATAGCTAGGAAAACTTTCTTAAACCAATTAAACTTTTTCAACTGCTGCCCCTCCTTATCTTTGGATTAGTTGATTATATAAATCGTTGATCGAGCTTTATAGATTATCTTATTCATCTTATTGTAGTATTTTCCTGGAAAAACGAAGACTTAATCTATTCAGATTGATATAGTCCAAATCAGAGGACTCCCAGATTTGTAGTGGTTATTGTTGGTACCCTTGCAAATTGTTTTAAGTGAAAAACCTGAGTAATATGGTTGCTACTATTAATAACCATATTGCTACTGCCTTTAGAAAGCTTAAAGTTGCTATTAATAACTACTGCTGCTGCTGATAATCTTACATTTTCTTCAATTTTATAATCAAATTTAAATAAAATCAGTTTAAGTTATATTGAAAAGTTCTAATTTACAAAATAATCATAGAAAGGGATCAGAATATAATGCAAGAAAAGTAAAGAGAGAAATAGATTTTCTATATATCTTTTAATAATTATAGATTATACAAGTTTAATAAAGTAGAAATAGTTATAATCAAACCACATTTTCACATTAATTTTTACTAATTTTTATTTCAAAAGGGTTCAAAAATGAAAATAATAATTTTTTTTCTTCTAAAATTTTTATTAAACCTTTATATATTTAATTTTAATTATAAATAGTGCTTGTTTTATCGATAATAAAATATATATTGATACATTTATTTTTACAATTATTAATGAAATTCTCTCAAATCTTAATTATTTTCATAATTACCATTGCATGATCTTATTTTAGTTATACTTAAAATTTTCTTTTTTTTGTAAAACAAAAATATTTAGTCAAGATAAATTTGGATTTTAGATGGCAAATCGCAACCATATAACAAATAATTCGCATTATTCTTTTTAGTTAGAATCTAATTAAATAAACGATTTAAGCACCAATAATTTTAAGAGCCCTCATATCTCAAGTGATGTTCAAACTTCCTTAAGTCAACCATTGATTTAAAAATAGAACATTTTCTCAGATAACACTCCTAATAAAAATAAAAATAAGGGGTCAACACTAAACTTAAAGAAAAACTACAAGCTTGAAAGTTTCACTTCCGTGAATGAAGTAGAATTATTTGAATCAAATACTTACCTGAATAACTTAAAATTTAATAAAATTCTGGTGGATTTGGTGGAGCTGGAAATTCTCATACCTAAGTTTAAAATAGTTAGACTTTCAATTCAAATTATGACGATAGTGCCCTAAAACATACATCGAGTGGCATCTAAGACTATGAATCATCGAAAAAATCTATTAAAATCGCAAGGAGAAACTTAGGAAAAGAGAAGTTAGTGAACATTGCTTCCAATGCATTGAAAATAAAGACAAACAAGAATAATGCTATATTTAGATCAAAATTTAACGATATCAAATGTAGATATATTAGTTGGGCGAGGTTATACTTTACTACATATGTACATATGGTCTGCTTTAATAATTAATAAGACATGATTTTTTCATTTGTTAAATAAGTCAAAGAAATATTCACAAAAACTCAAATTTAGTAGTGAATCAATTACAAAACAGAGGAATATGGCTTGGCTGCTTTACATTTTGCTTCATTTAGAGGAAATACCAAAGTAATCTAATTTTTACTCGATAATGGGGCAGATATGTACATGAGAAACCATTTCGGTATCAATGCTCTTCATGTTGCTGCATAAGGTGATTAACCAATCTCTTTATACTATTTCAAAGAGAAAGGTCTGGACATTAAATCTAAGGATAACAGAAACAGTACTCCAGTTCATTGGGCATGCTATTCAAAATCAGAAATAGCTCTTTGCTCTTTATTAAGTTGGGTAAAAGACTAGGATGATTATAACATCGAAGGCTTTACACCTTTGCATCTAGCTGTAAAAAGTGTTGAGACTTTGAGAAGCACTAGACCTGCTAGAAGCTTGCTAAATAGAAGATCATCGAGAAATGTTTGAGATAAGTAAGGAAGAAAACCAGTAGATCTAAACATTATCTGTAAATTAATTCTTATATACTATCATGTAATAGTTTTAGTTGATCAAAATACAATACCTTAATTATAATAAGAATTAAAACATATGCTGAAGGATCCGAAGGGATGCCAATGTTTCATGATAAAAACTCCACTAAAATTAATGAGAAAGTCTGTAATCACACCTGCATTTTTCCTCACTCTATTACCTATAAATAAATTTCCTTCTTTTACTGTTCTACTTCCATGTGAGCTCTATGAGATTTCATTTTTAATTTTATATGCAAATGATATGATATGGTTCGACTTGAGTACTTTTTCTTTCTTTTTTGTGATTCTGTTTTTCTTATTAAGTTAAGCTAGAGATCCAGGATACTTGAAAAAACCTAGGAGCATTTCATTCTTAAGTATGATGTAGTTGTTTGATCAAGTTTTACTTTGCCCAGACTGTGAAGTTATTCGAACCACTAGATCTAGACACTGTAGTATTTGCAATAAATGTGAGGAGAGATTTGATCATCTTTGCCCCTGGGTAAATAATTGTGTTGGATTAAACAACCATCACTATTTCATGATATGTTTGGTTTCTTTAACAGCTCTTCTTGCAGTAGTAATTGTCACAGTTTCAGTAAATGTGCACTTGTATGATGATGGAGAGCTAGATTTCAATAACTTCTTGATCATCTTACCTTATGAAGTCTTTAGCAAAGAGCTTTTCATATTTGCATCTGCTATAAACCTAATTTGTAGTGGTTTCTTCATTCTTCCAGTTTTGTAAGTTAGAATTCGGTATAATTTGATTTTGAAGACTGCTGACTGTAATCTAGTTGAGAAACTTAACTTTGCGTAAATAAGACAACATATATGAAAGATTCGCTAAAAGAGCTGCTTCAGTTAATGAGTCACAGGTGTCCTCAAGGACGTCTTCAATGGCTGGTTTAATGCAAAATACCACTTTTGATGAGGGATTTTCAATCAGAAGTTTTAATAACAGAAGAAACAAAGAGTGCTGTGGAGTTGAATTTAATTGTTTCTAAATGTGCTGTAATCATCAAATGGTTGATCAGAGACAGTTATTCGAGGAGCAGTAGTAATCCTGGTAGACCAATGGATGACTAGATTGAAGATCTATGGTATAATAGTTATGATAATCACAATGCTGTTAATAATAAATTATGCATAAAATAATATTTTAATTTAACTTGTACTCAATATCTGAGGAAACAACCAAATATAATACAGTATTATGAATAATAATAAAGTAAATAGTAAAGTTATAAACCTTATATGCATAATTAACAGGGAGTTCACAAAAAATAATGTATTATAAAATCTATTCATTGATTTCAAACCCCAAGTAGATAATAGTTTAAGTTTGTATTTATCATTCAAATTACATTTTCGCTTCCATAATAAGGCGCAAATACCATGCTATCTAATCACATTTTCTGAATAATTTAAAAATATAATGAAATATTGAACCACAACTGTTCTATCGTGAGATTACCTCGATAGTGAAATATTCTAGATAAAATTTATGAAAAAATTAATATCCGCTTTAGTCTAATTAAGTTACAATCACTTGCTAGATTTAGAAGAATTGTGGATAAAGAAGTGTTTATATATAAATGATTAAAGAAATTAAAAAGCAAGAATTATAATTGTACAAATCTATGTTTGGATAAATTTAGAGACTGGCCAGTCATGCTGGCTCATAGCACCCATCAGACAAAAGAAATTAGATTAACAACTAACTTGATATTTAGAAAAGGCGAAGATTGATTTAGGGGATATGAATAAGGATATCTCAAGAAGCAGGATAAGAGCCATCATTCATGAAACTACATTGGCTATTATTAAAATAAAAACATTTTTGATTTTATAGAATGCTCCACATGCAGGGATTGATTACAGTAGTTAAGTTGCTGCTTACTCAAATTGCTAGTCAGATCCCTAGTAATACAAAAAGAGTGATCTTGCCTGGCCTCTCTCACCATGTCTACTTTGAATCCTGTGCTTTAACTCTCATCTCAAAGTATCAAACCCCCTTGGGAGATCTTGTAATTGACAAGGAATTCAATGAATAGCTTTTGAAAGTGAATAGTTTTAGGCAGATGCCCAAGTAGATTGATGAAAGAAGAACATTCTCTGGAGATGCATCTTCCATATATTAAAAAGGTCTTTGAAGAATAAATCCAGCTAGTAAAAGAGTAATTTTTAAAAGAAAAGTCATTTATATTCACCAATTCAATAAATTTCATTTATTATTTATGATTCCTAAAAAACATGGGTTTTAGCTTCGCTTCATCAACAACCACTTCCATCCATTTATTATAGTGATTGTTATAAAATAATTAGATATTCTTCCTTAATTACATCTTTCTTGTACAAGAATTATATCTATTATAGTTTTTTATACTTCTTTGCTTCCATTCACTCTTTTGCATGGTGGTTAAAAAATTTCTTGCCAAGTTTATTAATTACCTTCTACTTGACGAACTCCAGCTGCTTCAATTTACATGGTTAAATTCTATTTAGATCTCTCTAACTTCTCTATGATTTTCGAACATTATTCTATTTTAGCACTTTAATAAGGTCTTGTCCACACATTCAGGTTCAGGAAGCTAATTATGGCACCTTAGGAATCTTTTTAGATTTAGCGCTAATTCTATATGGATTTTTGTCATCCTGATTTTATGTCTTTGTTGTATCTGGGAAGTAGACTGCTTTGTACTGGAAGAAGTAAAATTTTCATTCGGCATGGAAGTCAAGGATTGCCTAACTGTAGTTTTATTGTATATCTTAAACCTCTCTAAGAAATCTGTCTTAACTAATAGGTCTTCTCTAAGCAAATATATTTGAGTAATTAGGTTTTTCTGTAATATTTAATTGAAATCTAACCACTCTTACTAAGCTAAAGGTTAGTTGAGTAATATTACTGATTAAACCTATTTAGAAAGGAGTAGATTCAGTAAAACAGCTAAACACACTGATTGTTCAATCAGTTGTATATGATATAAGAATTAATTTTTTCTGAAGTCTAATCTTACAGTATAAAGGTTTCTTAATAACTAAAGACTTACATAGTTTTAAATTAATGTCTTATTCATTAACAGTGTCAATAATTATTTTTTAATTCACTTTATAACAATGATTTTGCTCTTCTATCTATACTTGTTGGTAACTTGACCAAAGATAAAGGAGCACTCTATGGAAAGACTCTTGGCAAGTTTTCTAAAATATATACATTCCACATTTTTAATTGTGATTATTATATCTGAGATACAAGTATGGGAACTTCTTTTAAATTTCATCAGATTTCTGTCTTTGGAGAAAAGATTTCGATTACATATATTTAGTTGAAAAAGTAGATAAAGATCAGAACATAATTTCAAAGTAAATCGAAAGAATTGAAAAGGATGGGATGAATCACATTATTGGCTAAGATGTTGAAAAGTTCAACGAATACTAAGACATTTTTGATAATACTATATGCGGGAGACACCACCCTATTGGAGTACTTTTGGAAGGCATGAAGGAGATGCACAACAGAATATTTGAAACAGGGCTAGCTCAATATGGACAAAGTACTAACATTATTGATGATAAAAGGGAGACTTCAGTGTTCTATGCAAGTATTGTAACCAAAGAATAAAGCTAATATATGAATGTATTCTGATTTAAATTTGAGATTTAAGGATAAATTTAATTTCTTTAATATTATAGAATTACAAATTAAAAAGCTTTTTGTAAAATTGAGTCATTATTAAATTAGAAGTATTATTTAAATTGAACAGAAATTATTCTTATATTTTGGGATGATTATTTTAAATAGTACAACCGTTTTTATAGATATTATAAAGTTTATATTATAGAAATCAATTAAATTAACTTAGAGTCATTTTGAAATTTTAATAAGAGGCATTCTTATCACTCCATAAATATTGGTTTTAAAAATTTTTTCATTTAATACTATACATTAATTCTATATCTAAATAAAAATTGTCAAATGAATAAATAATTTTTATGTTGTTGTTAATTAGGAACATTTTAAAGTTCATAATAATCAATAATTTTAAGACCAATTTAAGCCTATTACTCTGTACATTTAAGAACTTAAACACAAATTTAATTTCAATACTCTCACTCTGTCTAGAGAGGATTCCTAAAATTGCTGTAGTTTTACCCTTGTCTATTATTATTAGCTCCAGAAGTATTACTCATAGAAGAGTTTTATGAGTTTCTTATTAATTCGTTGACATTTTATTGCATGACTATGTTTCCCATTGTCTAGAATGTTTGCAGCTTATAAGCTGGCTAGTTGTTGATTTTTATGCTTATTCCAGTTAAACTATTCTGGGAAGCTCTTTAAATTATATCACCAAAGCCTGACTAGTTTTACTGTTGATTCACATTGCCACTGTTGCTCAAGTCAACAGAGATGTCCTGATGAGACATTCTTCTCTCGTTAGTTAAGTAATTACCGCTTGTATTATGAGGGTTACCACTTCCACTTACATTCAAGAATTTACTGAAGTTGCTGCTTATGTTACTGCTATTCTTAATGTTTGTTTGTACGCTTTGTGAGTTGCTATTATAACTGTTGTTAACGTTCACTTTTTGAATTTAGTTAGTGTTAAATACCTTGGAATTGGCAACTCCACTAAACGAATTATATTGCTACACATTTCCACTTAAGAAGTGAGCGAAATGGGCACTAAATGTCATTAATTAATAACGAACATTATTGCTTCAACTCGTATTTTTTTCTATTGAATGCTGTGACTTGCTTGTTATTGATCTATCCCTTAAAATTATTTGTGAATTTTAATTCATTAACTACTGCCATTAGTGAGATATAAGTTGCAAAACTTTTAAGGCTATTAAGATGCTACACTTGTAGTACTTTGCTTCCTTTTTCCTAAAATATTTACAATATCTCCTGTAAAACTAGTTGCAGTTTAGTCTCTGTTTTCTTTCGAAAGATTTCTAGCATTTGAAGGCATTAAATATTGAATTTTTGGCTTGTAAATGTTTGTATATTTATTAGAGATTTATGGTTGTTAATTAGGCTTATCGTATAAAAAGTTATTGAAAGAAGATTAATTAATAGGATTGGCAAAAGATCTATAACATTTTGCTGTTATTACAAGTCAGGCAAGTAATTATTTAACTATTTGGAAACCCAAATTTAAAGTTGATAATTTTAATATCAAAAGAGTTTGTGGAAGTGGGATTATTCATATAAAAAAAACATATTCTAATTGCTTGCTGTGGAGTTTATAGTTGATTGATTGCCAGACTAGATCTTATAATTCATTTCTTCGCTTTCAGTGGTTTCCACTTAAAATATCTAGGGTAGCCTTTATCATTTTTAGTAGCTTCTGAATATTTGTCTGAAAAAATCTTACTAGTTGTTCAAAGTCAAGTTCCTATATGTATTTGGCACTCCTTGATATTCTCTTTAGGTTTATGCATAGTCTTATTGATCAGCATAAAATTTAAAGTCTGTTTTGAGTTATCTGAATTAGGTCTTATAGTGAAAGTGTCATATTAAACTTTTCTTCTAAAAGTTCCTGTTGCAATATTCTTGATTCTGAGAGAGTGAATTGTACTTTAGTATTGTTTAATTATTCAATAGGAATTTCTTCTCCTACATCAAGCTCATCCCTGAATAATTTTAATATTTGTTCTATCTTTCATAACCTACTATTTCAAGTCTACTTTCATCTTCTAAAATCATATTGAAGTTAATGGTTTATTAACCTATTCTTACGATCAAAGTACTTTTTTTATTGGCCTTATTTTACTAATTTTTCTTAGTCATATCATACCCAAAGTTTAACTTCTTGTAAATATTGTTTTAAAAATAACTACCTTAGAGATTATATTTAACTACTTGGCTATGCTGACTCTGTTGTGGGTACTTGTTTAGAATTTATATTATCAGAGATTATCTTAAATTTCTTTGGGAAGATAATTCAAAATCATATGTCCTACTATCCCTTCCATACTCATTAATGTTACTAACTCTTTGATAGTAATCATTTTCAACTTAATCATTTTAAGGCTAGAAGGGCTTTGAGAAATCCTCTTTATCACTTTCTTCAGAAACCAATTCCTGCAATTGTTAATCATCATTTACTCCCATTTCATATCAATTGATATGGCTTTGATTTGTTGTAATATTTTGATGATTAATCATTGAAACATCATGAAACTGTTAAAGTCTAGAACTCAAAGCCATTTCAATAGGATCAGTATAATGATTGTTTGAGTAAAAGCTTAAATATTATAAAAATAATAATACTTTTCTCTTTAGAAGACTCTCTAATTGTGTTAAGCATTTGATAATCGCCATCTGGAGTTAGGTTGAGCATTTAATAATTAGAAGCCATTTCATTTAACAAATATCGGTTGAGTTAACTAGGAACAAACGACTCGTCAAACTTTGGTGAAATATGAAGGATTTCGTTTAATTAGTAGTGTTAGAATCTTAAATATTTAGTATCTAAAGATTATTGCTGTAACTGATATTACTGATATGCTTACCAGATAGGAGTTGCTTTTTAGTTAACAGTTCCTGAATAAAAAGTATTCTTTTGCATTAAATTCTTTTACATCTCAAGAAAATCTTAAGATATAGATTATATTACTGCATTGTCTTATCCAATTTTCTAGATAAATCAGCTATACTGCTCTTTGCATGGCACTATGAGATATTATTTGCATTTTTAACTCTATGAATAATATTTTGCTCTCTATCTTCTTGGTCAAATTCAACAACAACAAAAAACATGACATGTTCTTATTGGTCCATATCAACTGAATAGTCCTGTTCAAGAACAGAGAATATTTGAGATCTTTGATCGCTTTTTCTTTGTAAATATAGATTAATTTATTGTAAGATTAGAACTTAGAGAAAATTTGAGCCTGGATCTGAAGATTATTTTTAAGCACACTCGCCCCTAAAAGTTCAAGATCTCTGAGTTTATTGATTGAGTCAAATTTGTCTTCATCACTTTCCTGGACATCCTCGTCATTACTTTTCTAGCTCAACAATCTTAGCTCTCCAAAAGTTTAAGTTTAAGGTATTCCCTTTTAACTGTCTAAATGTTCATGAATTTTGTCACTTAGAGTTATTTGATTCATTTAGCCTTAGAAATAACCCTAATTAATATTTTGTTATTAAAGGGGAGAAAAATCATTCTTCAATCTTAGATTCGATTAAATGCTCTATTGATAAATATAATTCTCTATGCTGTATTATTATACACTATATGTGAGCTGTAGAACAGCTTCTCTAAAAAAATGGTAAGATTCACTTGTAAATAATGGGTTTATTTTAGGGCTAATATTTTTTCTCTAATTCTCAAAAATAAGCTTCTTTTTTTAAATATCCTATTTTTTATCATATATTCGGATAGGTGTTTAAGTGATTTCTATTTATAGCTGATTTAACTATTGCTAACACAGAATCTCTAGGAATTTTGATTTCTAGTTCAAAGTACAGGCACTCCAATTTATTGGCAGTTAGGATTTTCTGATATAGTTTAGTTTAAATTATTGCGGTTTGACTTGAAAGTTATTGTTGTTACTGTTGATGTTGCCGCTGTATTTGTAGTTGTTGTATTTAATTTTGCAAAAATTCAAAGTTTTTTCAATGATAGTTCTAATGTTTTTCTGTAAAAAGTTATGTCTTTATTTTGAATAATTCCACATAACGTTAGTCATTTTTTCCGTTAAATAAATCAATTTCTAATTAAAAATTAATATTCAAATCTAATATTGGAATAATGATCAAAACTTTAATAATAATTTTGCTCATATCCATATTAATTATTAACTGAAGTCATATAACTCTTGTCAATGTCTTCTTATTAACGTTCTTTGATTTGCTAATTTGATCTCTAAACCTATGTTCATGTCTTAGATTGGCACATTTTGATAGTTCAAATTTTCATAGCTATACTAGTGATTCAACTGATTGTTTTGTAGATACTACAATTTCTATACTTACTCTAAACGACTGGTCTTTTTTTCCCTCTCTCATTTAATAATCCTTTAAAGGAAGAGGATATTCTAGATAATTTTAGTTTTTTTATTTGTCTTGCATTAATAATTCTGAATTACAACAGTTTTATTTTAATTTTTAGCACTTGAAAAACCTTCATCGGTTCTCTTATTATTAAAGAACTTACTAGTATCCTTTTAGCTAAGATTCTTTTTGCCTGACTCTGCTCCTGAAGTATAGGTTAGATAATCATTGAGAGTTGGCCTTTTACTGCTGGATTTATCTTGAACTTATTGATAGTAAAGATTTTTTTGATATTAAATTTTTTAATAACCATTCTAAGAATAGTATTTGTCCACTGACTTAGCACGAGGTTGCTGATATTTTCTATAATGATTTCTATTTGTGTACTCTCATGTCTCTCTGAAAGTAGTTTTTTTCATTATATTTGGGCATTGGCATACTCCGTTTCCTGTTTTTTTTTCTTTAAAATCATGGACATTTCCACAGGCTATTAAAGAGTAATAGATAAATTTGTGAGAGCGCCTGATTTCTTAATAAGCATAGTTTAATCTTAATCATACATGAATGAATCCAAAGCTTAAAATCCAATCTTTTTTATGCTTTTTTCTTATACCATAAACTCTATTAAAGATCAGAAGAATAGATGCTTTGTTTTTCTTTAAATATTTTTGTCTTAATTAGAATTGATCAAATAGTTGCTTGAGCATTTTAAAGTATTTGTACTTATATTTTACTTATGTATAAGAGACATCATTTCTAAAGCAATTACTACTCTTTTTCTTCTTCCTTTTTTCATTTTCCAATCTTAAAACTTTACTTTCAGAATAACTTTACTTTATGATTGGCAAATCAACTCATATCCTTAATTAATTTGAATCTTACTTTGGTGCATACTGTACTATCTCTCTTTGAATAATTGGATAGCTTTATTTAAATTTGTTTGATTCATAGCCTTCATATAAATGGAGAATTTTTATTTTATTTCAGAATGCTTCTTTATATCATTGAATATATTCTTTTTTTGCTATATTAAGTGTTTATTGCAAACTAAATGAATCATTTTGAAGTTCATTTCTAGAATTTATTTCTCTATAAACCAGTTTATGATGCTCCTTATAGTTTTTTCTAGCAGTTATTGATTTTTTCTGAAGATAATTGCTTATAATGGGTTATATTCTTTTTGTCTCTTTTCTCGTAGTTTAATTAGAATTTACAAGAAATGATCTTTTAGTTTATTGAAACTATAAAGATAGTTTTATTGAATTTTGTTTAAGAATAATTAGTTCACTTTAAGTAATTGAGATGTTTGTTTTGCAATTTGATTTTGCTTTTGTTAAATATAAACTCTTAGCTGCTTCTCTATATAAAATATCTTGATTCTCTTCAACGCAAAATTCTTCTAGGAAATTATTTGATTTTTCATAATGACTGCGAGTAATTTTGCAAAATTATGCAAGTATTCCTTTCTCAGGGTTTAATGAGTTGAGAAATGCTTTATGCTTTAGCATGCCCATTGTTTTTATGAGTTTCTTAAATCGTTAATTTTGATTAAGCCACGAAGATAATTTTCATAACTTTGAAATACTTCGAGTGCTAAATGAAATGACATAGCTTAGATTTTAAAATTAATCCGTCGATTTTATGGATATCACTAAGCCACTCTAATTGTGTTTAAAAAAAATGATATATAAAAAGTCAATTAACCTAGGAGAATTTTAGCTATGACTAGTTTAAGGAAGTAAAACTCTTAGAACATTTAGTTATTTTGTTGCAATGAAATCTTACTTTTGAGGTTTTTGAATTTTTCTTCAGTTAGCATCATATTATGGGTTGTATTTCCTTGATTAGAAGGAGTTGAAGACAGATTTAATTTTGCTGACTAGATTTTCATCATTAAATGGCTGAGCTTAATGTAACATGGGGATTATACTTTGTTAAAAATAAAACTTTGGGATCGAGATTAATCGATATATTTTAGTTTTTTTATAGGAGTTGTTGCTGTAAGACATTTTCTAAAGTATGATTTAGCTTTAATCTGACTTGTTCTCTGCTGCTTTGCTCTGCTAATTTTGGTTTACTGTAAAGGAATTATTTAACTTGTTGTTTTAATTGTTGACATCTGAAACATTATTACATAACCTTTATTTTCAAAAGCACTAAGTTCATCAAAATTTATACTTCTTATGATGTTTGATTGGTTTTCTTTAGAATCTGGGTGCAGCTATTTACTTATATTGTAGGAATACATTTGAATTTGGAAAAGTAATTATAGTAGTGAGTGGTAGTGAATCGCTTAAGGCAAGGGAAATTAAAAAAAGAGATCAAAATTTAATTAGAGATCTCTATTATATAATAATCAGTTTTATTTATTGCTAATATATGTGTATTAAATAGGGGCCATAAATTATTAAAAAATGGCATTAGGTTTTTAAGAAATATTAACCTACCCTTTTCTTTCTTTAGTTGGTGGAGTCCACCTGATTACTAAGTTTCCAGTGATAGAATCAATAGTTGTAGTTGCTCTAGAAGCAGAATGAGGTTTCCGACTGAATGACTTAAAGTCATATGTAGTTGCCCTTGTCCTTGATAGTCCTGAGGATCAGAGTTCGCACCACTCTCGTTTGTGCTGCTTGTCGTTCACTGTATATATTAGCAATAAATAAAACTGAAAAGTAATTATAATTAAATTAAATATAAATAAAAATCGTGTCAGTTAAAGTTGGCCAATTTAAACGATCTTAGGCTCATTCAATAGAGAATTTAAAATTAGCTGGACTTTGTTATTGGCGGTACTAATTTATCGCATCGAGAAAAGCGAGATAACTCGACTTTAATTTGAGGGTATAATTTAATGAATTTAGATGTGTTTGATTAAAGTCGAGTTATCTCGCTCTCTCGATGCGATAAAATAGTAACGCCAATAACAAAGTCCAGCTAATTTTGAATTCTCTATCGAATGATCCATAAATCGTTTAAATTGGCCAACTATAACTGCCACGATTTTGATTTATATTTAATTTAATTATAATTAATTTTCCAAATTCAAATGTATTCCTTCCTACAATAGTATATTCTATAACAAAATTATTTTCTGTTTAGTGAGTCATTCAAAACCCCAAAACCCCTTAGTGAGGTTTATAAGTGCTTTGATTTGTAGGGTATAGTTGGGGTCTTATTGGGGTTAGTAGAGAAAACGCAGGTTTTTTATGAATTTAATGATTATTTAATGAGTATTACTGTACTTAATTCAAACAAATTTTATCTGCTTATCTTTGTGATACCTCTTGAATTTAGCAGTCTGTAGTTGTTCTAGTATATCATCCAATGATTATCGTGGATATGCTGGAGCTTCTACGATGACCATCTCAATTATCTTCTTAATTTCATTGCATATTTGATCTTGCTTAATATGTTTAGCAGCCAAAATTATTGATTATTTCTCATGTTTTGTTCCAAAGTATGACATACTTTCCAGATCGCACTCTAAGATAATTGCAGCTACCGCCCAAACATCCCATTATACAGACCCATTTGTCCATTTCTCTCTTATAGGGAAGTATCCTGGAGTGCCTAAAACATTAGCTAAAGTCACTATCTCTTGTCTTATTGCTCTGTTGAAATCTATGACTACTACTTCTAAAGGGCAGAGATTTAGCATTACATTTTCTGGCTTCAAATCTCTATGAACACACCCTAGATCATGGAGCTCTTTCACACCCTTAGTCATATCTGTGAGTATCTCATTCAAATCATCAGGATATCTATTATGGTAGAGATACTCTCTTAGAGACATTTCAAACTTCTTGAGTCTCAATGCAATAAAACCATGACCAAGTATAACTCCGTCGACTTAGCTAAGTTCTTGCATTATCTTTTCTAAGCCTCTCTCAGTACTATGTATTCATTTGCAAACTCATTTTAATATTGC